>CAIGRO010078295.1:0-14812 GCA_903798355.1 Fraxinus baroniana | reverse complement strand
CTTATGTGAGGGGCGGGTAACCCGGAGTGTTTACACTCCGGGTAAATTTATCATTTACATACGCTCCGGGTAAACACTCCGGGTAAATTTATCATTTACATACGCTCCGGGTAAATTTATCATTTCCCTTTATGTAAATCTACACTCCGGGTAAATTTATCATTTCCCTTTATGTAAATCTTGATGTACATGTAGTAAATTATATATTTATATATAGGATTATATATATTTCCATATTTCAGCATCTCATATTACCGTATATGGGCAAGATTCAAATCAAAAGATTCATTCTGGAGTTGACCCAGCGGTAAGAAATTGGTATAAATCAGTGTTTTTAACTTTGCTCATGCAATCTCTGAAATTCATCGCCAGCAAGTCAATTGAGTATAATTTCTTGTCTTCTTTCCCAATATTCCATGCCCACAATTGATGGATTGAGAGGGGTATACAAGGGAAAATTTCCCTTCTCAAATTTCAATTTCAAAAATTAAATTTTAATTAATTTTTTCTGGTGTTAATTATATATTTTTAAAACAAATACGCTCAACTTTAATTATTTCGATATTATATATATGGCGATTCTCCTCCTTTAAAAACTTAAAAAGTACGTTTAGCATGTAGTCATATACTATCGAATCAGATCGAACAAAAAATTTCACTTTTAGCTAAATCAAACAGGGGAGTTATTTTTTAAGAAAGTAATGTTTTACTTAAAATTATATAAATAATTCTATTCGTACATAATCATTTACCAAATTGACAAGTGGCGCCTCCCATCACGTACACGTAGCGCGATTGAAATTATAATTACCAAACAAGTTTGGGCAAGAAGTAATTTTACTTAAATTTATGTTCACAAAATATTTCATCAGGCCACTAGTTATGATTAGTACCCTCGAAAAACGTGTAAAGCAAGCAATGTTCCAGCTGAATTTCTATTTTCTCCACAGCTCGAAAATTCTGGGAAGGCAATCTTTCTTCACGTTAGTCGTTAGTGTGTCACAGCTGTAGCCTCCGTCTACTTTCGAAACAATTGAGTCTCCTTTCCACGAGATATCATTCGTACATTTTTGTAGCTTTATAAGATCATTCCTACATATCAGCTTGATTTGACATCTCTCCACGAGAGATATCATTCGTACATTTTTGTAGCTTTATAAGATCATTCCTACATATCAGCTTGATTTGACATCTCTCCACGTGGCAAAAAGCCATATGCACCTAACATTTGTCCAATTGTGCTGCAACTTGACACGAGGATGAAAGTAGGAACTTCTTATGGCCATGTTATCCCGTTCAAAATCGAGATCAACGAGTTTCTCTCTTGCGTTTTATGCTATCACTACCTGAATAGAAATAAGTAACTTTTTTTCTTTTTTTTAACAATACTAACGAGTTGATCAAAATAATTGAACTTGGGGATTGTGAAAAAGGCTAGGAATTTTTCAAATCAATTCCGTCATAGGAAAATCTCTGCAAATGCTGGGATCAAACTAGGGTCTGTATTTCAGTTTTTTAGACTAGTATATATAAACTATATGCATTTGTAAAAATCTGGCATTATACATTAATTCCTCTCTATCCATGCAATGAAATTATCCAACAATCATAATTGAAATTCGTTATCATTTAAAATTGTAATTATCTCCCAAATTATTGGTTTACCCTTGTAATAATTAAATAATTTGAGATTTTGCGTATATAAAAAATGTACATATAAATTAATGAGCCTACGGCTACTGCCATTGCTTACGGTCTTGACAAGAAGGCGGGCAGTTCATCTGAGAAGAATGTGCTGATTTTTGATCTTGGAGGTGGTACTTTTGATGTTTCTCTACTCACCATTGAAGAGGGTATTTTCGAAGTGAAGTCGACAGCTGGTGATACTCATCTTGGAGGAGAGGATTTTGATAATAGGATGGTGAATCACTTTGTACAGGAGTTCAAGAGGAAGCACAAAAAGGACATTAGTGGCAATCCGAGAGCTCTTAGGAGATTGAGAACTGCTTGTGAGAGGGCGAAGAGAACGTTATCATCAACTGCCCAGACTACTATTGAGATTGATTTCTACACGACTATTACTCGTGCTAGATTTGAGGAGCTTAATATGGATTTGTTTAGGAAGTGTATGGAGCCGGTCGAGAAGTGTCTGAGGGATGCTAAGATGGACAAGAGCAGTGTCCATGATGTTGTACTTGTTGGAGGGTCAACTCGTATTCCAAAGGTACNATTTGAGGAGCTTAATATGGATTTGTTTAGGAAGTGTATGGAGCCAGTCGAGAAGTGTCTGAGGGATGCTAAGATGGACAAGAGCAGTGTCCATGATGTTGTACTTGTTGGAGGGTCAACTCGTATTCCAAAGGTACAACAATTGCTACAAGACTTCTTTAACGGAAAGGAGCTCTGCAAGAGCATCAATCCTGATGAAGCTGTTGCGTACGGTGCGGCTGTTCAAGCTGCGATTTTGAGTGGTGAGGGCAATGAGAGGGTTCAAGATTTGTTGTTATTGGATGTTACTCCTTTGTCACTTGGTTTGGAGACTGCAGGAGGTGTTATGACTGTTCTTATTCCGAGGAATACCACAATCTCTTGTGACTTGGATGATCCAAGTGTTCAATGTTTGAGTCTTTTGAACTAGTCTCTTGTGACTTTTCTTTATTTTGCTTGGCAAAAACACAGTTTTCATTCCATATATGTTTGGTTTTGTATTTGTTTTGGTGTTTACCTTTAAATGGAAGTTGATTTTATATAGCCTATGATTTCTTGCTTGTAGTCTATAAGTTAATTTTGGTTAAAAGTTCATTTTTAATCTTTTAGATGTTAAAAGAGTCAAATTCTTGTAGATACAACGCGATATCATCTGGAGAACTTTCACCAATATAATGGAACTTAGACTATAAAGAATGTGTGGTTGAAAAGAAGAGAGAAAAATATATTTTGAAAAAAATGAAGATAAAACAAAATCGTAATTTTAAAAGTTCAATGAATATGAGAAGTCACGACTTGTAGTCTAGTAATTTATAGCGTACGATCTTTACAGTGGTACTCATGGTGATATAAAATTTTGGGTTAATTATTTTGAACTAGTCTCTTGTGACTTGTCTTTATTTTGCTTGGCAAAAACACTGTTTTCATTCCATGTATGTTTGGTTTTGTATTTGTTTTGGTGTTTACCTTTAAATGGAAGTTGATTTTATATAGCCTATGATTTCTTGCATGTAGTCTAGAAGTTAATTTTGGTTAAAAGTTCATTTTTAATCTTTTAGATGTTAAAAGAGTCAACTCTTGTAGATACAATGCTATATTATCTGGAGAACTTTCACCAATATAATGGGAACTTAGACTATAAAAAATGTGTAGTTGAAAAGAAGAGAGAAAAATATATTTTGAAAAAAATGAAGATAAAAATAAAATCGTAATTTTAAAAGTTCAATGATTATGAGAAGTCACGGACTTGTAGTCTAGTAATTTATAGAGTACGATCTTTACAGTGGTACTCGTGATATAAAATTTTGGGTTAATTATAAAAATTGAATAATCAAAATCATTTTCCAAATTTTGTCTGAGAAATCTTGCCTCTGTGATAGGATCAAATATAACAATAATCAATATTTTTGACAAAATTAACTTCTTAGATATAGAAATTCGTGACACAACCTATTCAAGGTGGGGCAATACAAGGCTAGCTGGGAAAGAAATTTTTTCTCATCCTTAACAAAATGAAATTTAAACTTAATTAAAGTTCAATGGTTCAATAGAAACAAATTAAAGTTCAGTGATCTAATTGAAATTTTATTTTAAGTTCAATAGCCATGATTGAAATTTTACGTCATCATTTAAAATTGTAATTATCACCCAAATTATGATTATAAGCTGAGTTGGTTTACCTTTGTAATAAGTAAACAATTTGGGATTTTGCTATTTGTACCTAAAAAAATGTATATAATGTTTACATAATATGATATGGAGGAAAAATATTGGATGAAAAAGTTGATTGAACTTTTAAACTGACAAATTGTAGAGTGATATATGACATTATGTAATCTATTATGTAAATCTTGACATATATGTAGCAAGATCTAACAATTTATATTAGTTCACAGGGCGGAAATCATATATTTATACATATTTACATATTTAAGCATCTCGTATTACCGTATGTGGGCAAATTTGAAACCAAAAAATTCATTCAGGAGTTGACCCAACGGTAAAAAAATTGATTAAATCATTGTTTAACTTTGCTAATGCGACCTCTGAAATTCATTGATAGTAAGTTAATAGACTATAATTTCTAATCTTCTTTCCCAATTTCCCATGTCCACAATTGATGGATTGATAGGGGTATATAAAGGGAAAATTATCTCAATCCCTTCTTCTTATATTTCAATTTCAAAAATTAAATTAAATTAATTTTTTCAGGTGTTAATAATATTTTTAGAAACAAATACGCTCAACTTTAATTAGTTTGATATTATAGATATGGTGATTCTACTCCTTTAAAAAGTTAAAAAAGTATGTTTAGCATGTAGTCATGTACCATTGAATAAGATTCCAAAAAATAAATAAATAAATAAATAAAATCGATGTTTAGCTAAATCAAACCGGAGTTACTTTTTAAGAAAGTAATGTTTTACTCATGGTATGTTTGAGCTACATTATTTTGGAATAATATATTCTGAAATAGTAGATTGATGGAGAATGCGTGATTGAAAAAGACGGAAAAGTTATTGATATGATGAAAAATATTATTTTATTGAAGAATGCGCGGTTGAAAATGAATAGATGAATGAAAATGAAAATTTTAATGTTGCTCAAACAGGAGCTTAAATTTATAACTCAAGTTTGGGCAAAAAGTAATTTTACTTTAATTTGTGTTCACAAAATATTTTATTCCTCACACATTAGCGAGGGTGGAGTCAAGTCGAGTAACGTGTGTAGGAGTAGGGAAGGAAGGAAGAATTAGAAAGGGTTGACTATTTTACTAATGCACTCTTATTTGGTGGAAATTAAAATTTTAATTTAAGTTGAAGTAAATAATTAATCTCAACCTCAAATTTTATTGGAATTATAATATCTCCATCACATATTTTATTAATTTTTATTAAAATGTATTAAAATTTTAATTTTAATTTTCAACAAATAAGGGCATGATGTCCTTTTACCTCTCTTTATTTATTTGTCAACGAACATTTCTTAGAGTCCGTCTAATTGTAATAGTGAAATTTAGGTGGAAAGAAAATGAATTTCAGATAATTGAATTGTTTGTAATTATTTTTTTGGGAATTGTTAATTAATTGTGTTTGATTGATATAATTTTTCACCTGAAAAATATTGAAATACTGGATCTTTTGGTGTTCATTTGACTTTGTTTTTCATAAAAATTGTCCATTAAAAAGAAAATCTTTTTTACAATTGTCAATAGAATTCATTGCAAAAAAAAAAAGCAGCTGGAAACCATTTTCTCATTACTTTGGTGGGAAAACCAATTCTACAAAATCATGGAAAAATGGGACACGTGGTGGGTGGGAGGAAAACATTTTCCATGAAAAATTTTGGCTATCAACCATGGCAAAAGTGAGAATTGAAATTTCAATCCCATTTTCCAGGAAAATAATGAAAAGGCCCTTAGTGCTTTTTGGGTATGTGTAAATAAAATATTTGTCAAGAAAATTGTATGTATTATTTTGCATTAGGCAACTAGTTATGACTTGGTTCAACCTGTTTTTTTGCTTTTTAAATGGATCCTCATGGACATATTGAAAGTTATTAATAGGAAAAATATAACGAGTTGATGATGGTGATATATAGGAAAGTGAGGATTAATTATGATTTAAAGAAACCAAGGACAGTGAGAATTAATTGTATTCGAAAAATAATATAAGTTACGTGTTCATGCAACTTCAAAAGTTAACTAGTGATTGTCAGTAATATCTTGAAATTTTTTTAAATATGTTCCTTAAAAATTAATCATAGATTATGTATAAATATATTTCCATATACACGGACCTGAACAATTTCAAATTAAGAATCTCATATTACCATATATGGGCAAATCAAAATTGAGTTGACCTTGACCCAACGGTAAAAAGATTGATTAAATCAGTGTTTAACTAGAAAACTTTCCTTGTTGGATCAAAGTTTCCTTTTGTACAGGGATGTATGATCTCATCTCTCTGCGAACTCTGTCTCTATATATAGAGCGATACTTGCATATTTCAGAATACTGAGAAAACTTCTTAATTTCTACATATATTCTTTGCAACAAAAATCAGATTGAATCGAGTTTTCACTGCTTTTTCCTTTGATAATTAATTACTCAGCAAGATCATGTCCAAGTTCTTATCAAAAATCCTACTTCCTATATTGATGCGCGAGGCCGGGATGTGTGATGCTGATGAAGAATGCATGATGATCGAAAACCCTAATATGATCATTCGAAAGTTGCAGATTAATAATATTGAAAACAATTGTGGGCCGGTCGAAGATGTTGAAGAAGAAGAATATGGGTGTGGAGAGACAGAACAAGATGATGCATGCAAGAAACTGAAAGAAAATTCTGTCAAGAAAACCATTGAGAGTAAATACGAAGCAGCCCTTGAAGTTAAATTAAGAGAAAAGTCTCTCAAGAAACCTGTTGTTGAAGACCCATTGGAGAACGACTCAATGTTTATGTCCTATGAATTCAGTGAGAGAAAAAGAAAGAAGAAGACAAATAGTAATGGCAGAAGTGGAGAAGGATCTTCATCAAGAAACTTCAAGAAGAGACGCATTGATCCGTTGGAAGAGCCAGCGCCTCCATTGCCCATACAATTCAAAAATGCAATTCTTGCCCTAGCAAAAGGTAGAACTGTCTCGGAAGCAAAGTTGGTGATACAGAAGCAATTGTTCGCTAGTGATATGGCTAAGGATCAAAATCGGTTCACCATTCCGGCTAATCAGATTAGAGAGGAGTTCCTGAGCAATGAAGAGAAGATAAATCTGTCAAAGTACGCGAGTAAGGGACGAAAAACGGCTATGACAGTGAAGATAATCGAGCCATTGCTTGGAGAAGGAACTGTGGAGTTGAGAAGATGGGACTTAAAGAAATATTCAGGACGT
Organism: Fraxinus baroniana; assembly: GCA_903798355.1. Lineage (NCBI taxonomy): Eukaryota > Viridiplantae > Streptophyta > Magnoliopsida > Lamiales > Oleaceae > Fraxinus > Fraxinus baroniana. Next base: position 7,714 of record CAIGRO010078295.1, on the reverse strand, counting down.
TCAAGCTCATCGTACGTGTTGAATAAAACTTGGGGGGAAATTCTTGAGAATAATAAACTCGAGATTGGGAATGTCATGCAACTTTGGGCTGCTCGAGTTGATGAAGAATTGCTGTTTGTGCTTGTCAAGCTTGCCTGAAGAGGATGACCAACATATTTTTGTAGTTAAATACTGCATTATTGTTACTTTTTTCTTGTAGGGTTTAACGGATGAACAATTTTGTACGGTATTTTTGGAGACGACAATTGCATGAATCAACTTGTAATTTGGTTTTTGTTTCAATTATATTGTAGCTAGAAGATTAAGAATAAATTTCATGTTAAATAAATTTCATAATCAGAATTTCGAATACAAGCCTGTGGGGGTTGGGATTATCAGAATTGCTTGATGACTGAAAATGATAAGAATTCTTCTACTTTTCTACATATAACACGCACGTAAACGAACTCGTCCACGTAGGCGTACATTTTCCCGCCCTTCGAAGTTTTTCAGTTTATATGCGTATTTACTTGACCACATCTGGAATATTTCTCGCGTTTCCCATTCCAAATATACGAAAATATATACGCAACTTTTTCTATAAATCTCGAAAATCGAAATTGGAGGGAAATCGAAGCGTTAAGTTTCGAGTATTTTTATCACTGAATTTAAGATCTGATGAATTGATAGGTATGGGTCTGGATTTCAATAGTGACTTAGCGAGACTTGATGCCAAAATGTTGCAACTTCCAGAGCCGGAGGTGCCTATTCTGACCATCCAAGCCAATCGTCTTCTCGCCGAGAAGCTTTTTGATCAGTGGCTTTCGCTTCGGGAAACAATAATCAGGTAAAATTGTTGTTATTTTGATTATTTATTTTCAGTTTTGGTCTATCATTACGATGGACGCTTTTGGTGTGTATAGGTTGCTGTTTAATTAATTGTGAGTTTCATTTGGGATTTTATTTTTTTGTCTATTAAACGGATTGGCTTGTTAAATTAGGTTGGTTTACGACGTGTGAGTTAGTAACACGGTTAAAGGATGAATTCTATTTTACACGCAATGATGTTTGGGTAGAGAAAATGAGATAAAGTACTGGGGATTTCATAGAGTAAATTGGGATTTTTGTTTGAAATTCCGTCTCTGTTTCCTCTTGCTTTTTCAAGAATCGTTCGAAGGGGAACAAACTTGTTTAATTTCGGAAAGTGAAGGAAAGATGCGGAAAATTATAGCCAGGAATAGAGATAGGAGGTGAAACAGAAAAAATAATAATAAAAAAATCTCTACCCAGTTTTAGCCCATGCAAGCATGGTAAACTAAAATGGTATGGCTTTTTGTCCTGCATTATTTGCGGGTGGGACCTGTTCACCTATTATTTATTGCAATCTATTCCCCATATTTTACAACTATCTATGAATTTCAGATAAGATATTTGCTCTATAAAGCGAAGAAAGGTCATTCTTTGAATGTCTCTGGAGCATCATCTAGCACAAATGCTGCAGCAAACAATTCTCTTCCTTCAATGTTTCTTGCTGTCAATAAACGACCTCTTTCACCAGAAAGTCCATCTGGTTCACCTAGTGTCAAGAAACAGAAGGCAAAACTGCCTCCTTTAGGCTCTCCCAAGAAATTAGTGAATGACCCTGGCAAAGAGCTTATACGGCAGATTGGAGTAGTCAATAATATCATTATATTATAGTGGCAATTTTTCCAGGTTTTTCCCTCTGCATGAGGTGCTTTTGCTGAAACTCAACTTTGAATATTGACTTTATGCTGATACTTGTGATGAATGCAGTTCTATTTTCAAAATGGCTGTCCACCCTCCAATGAATTGATAGAGGAGTGCTTGTCTAGAATTAATCAGTTACTTCCTGTTGACATGAATGACTCCAAATCAATGGTGAGATTTACGACATATTCTTGTTTGGCACAGTTGCACCGGACATAAACACTGAGGATTTCATTGCTATTTGTTATTTTCTCTTCATACATCTGAAACTTACAATGTATGATGTGGAAAAATAAATAAATAAATAAAATTGTGCACCAGTGTCTTTATGCTGTTTACATTTTTTTGGATGTTAGAATTCAAACGAGTTACAAAGTATGCAAGCTCCCATCATTCTTCTCCACTGCACTTTTTAGAAAGATTGACATTAACTGCACCAGCCAGGTAGATGTCATGTTATTATTTTCCTTTCTTTCCTTCTCTTTCTTTTCATGTATGCACCCGAGACATTTCTAACTTCTCAAGTATCTTGAATTTGGAAATAAGTTGTATGTGCAAAAGCAATTATTTATTTTTGATTAATTTGGATTTGGGCATGCATGATTCCTATAATAATTTTGTGCAGTCAACGAGTCCTCAAAAAGTATTGAAGAAAAGGAGAGAGGAAGTGCCAATTTATTGAACTTATGTTTGCTATAAGCTGACCTTATTTTTGTATGTCTGTCTGATCATGGTAAAACATAGTGCACTCTTGCATTGTATTGATTTAACTCTACAGATTGTCTATTTGTTTATTGTCAAACTTAGTGCAAACTTGTTTTCCATCTAAGAAGCAAAATTTGCATAGGATTATAGGTATTAATTGTGTTGAAATTGGTTTATATGAGTTGGTTTTGATTAACTTTGACTAATTATCTGTCTCCATTTGGCAAATTTAGTCTCCACAGAATGACATGTGTCTATTGTATATTGGTTCAACTGCAAATTTTCGTTCATAAATTCAAACTTAACTTCTGATGCTAAACGCCAGCATTTACTGCATCAGTCAAAGTTATTGGTGGTTGACTTGTGCATATATCCTGGATTAGTTACTGCTTTTATCAATCATGTTTAGATTTGATTCATCCCCTCTTAGCTCTTACTTTGTCTTTTGATGTGGAAATAGAGATACATTTATTGACTATTGGATTATCGGCAACATGTTGACAAAAGATATAGCAGCCCCGATATACTCAATCTTGAAGCAGTCCAATCTCAAATACTTAACTCAGGTTATACGAGTACCAATAATGATATATGTTTATAGAAAATTAAGTTTAGCTGCATCATTAATACTAGTCAACTTGATACTAGGATGACTTTAAACCTGTGCTCGGGGAACTTTTGGCAACTCATCCAGGGTTGCAGTTCCTACAGAGTACACCTCAATTTCAAGACAGGTATGGTATGTTCTAAAATCAAGGCTGTTTAATTGATTTTACATAGAAGGAAATGTTCTTGTTTGATTTTCTTAAAATGCTAATAATTATACCATTTTTTTGGTAAAGTTCCTACAATAGGTTATATAGGAGACATTCTGATTTGTGCTTTCTGCTGTGTCTAGGAACGATTTGATAGATGGTTTTTCTGAAAAAGAAAACAGAATTGCTTGTTGTTTAATGAGCTTACCTAAAGAAACGATTATCTCAGATATGTTACCAGAGTAACATTTTTAGCTCTATTCAACAATTATCCTGCTTAGTCGAGATTAGATACATTGTCAGTGTAACGGTATTTTTTTCTATGTTATGCATCGATTCTTTTATGATATACAAATTTTTGTTTTCCACTTTTATCATACTTTGTCTGGTATGACATCCACGACCCTCTATTAGCTTTAATTTCCATTTTATCATTTCCTGTAGGTACTTCTCTTATGAACACTTCTATGTGATCTCCTGCAAATTTGGGGAGCTGGATACGGACCATGATTTTCTGATAGATAAAGAGAACCGACATATGGTAACCCTGCACTTACCAACAGGATTGTTGATAGAATATTTTCTCAGGTTTGTCTTCTCCTGCTTTATTTATGGTAGCCCTCCTTTGTCGAAGTAACTAACTGTTGCTTCTTCATCTCTTTAAATAGTCTATGGTCTGAAATTGTTAAAGGTTCCAAGAAATTTCTGCAGTAAGGTTGAAGGAAAGATGGGATATGAAGATTTGGTGTACTTCATATTGTCAGAAGAGGATAAATCATCTGAACCTAGCCTTGAGTATTGGTATGTATACCCTGTTGGTTCCTGAGTATTTTTTTCCCCTTTTACAAATCATCTGAAATATATGAATAACTTTAATCCATAGATGTTAAACTCTTGTTGCCAATGAGATTTGAAATTATAAGTAAATGTAATTCCAAGAAAACAGAATTGGCTATTAATTCTTTTTCCCTAGACGTCTTAAGGGAAATAAGGACAAGGTGATAACGAGACATCCTTCTTAATTATAAATCTGCATTTTTTGCAAGAGCAGTTTCATGGATAAACCGCCTATGGATTGTCCCTCAAAGGTCCAGAATAACATAGGAATACCTAACATTTGAGTATTCAAAATCCACTAATTTTGTATGGGATTCAGTAACCTAAGTTTTCCTGTCAAATCATACCAAATACGAAATATGCTTCCATAACAAGTGGAAGCCTGTGAAATTTTTCTTTCACTACTGAAATCCTTTAAACCCAAAAAAGGGTAAGAATTGTAATTGGTTACCTTGTGTCCATGAAAAGAAGATCTTGTATACTTTTAGAGTTGTTGATTGTTTCTCTTTATACCTATTAATATGTCATGCATGTGGTGAAGTGGAATTATCTGAAGATTAATTAACTGAATTTTCAATTCATCATAGGCACTTCAAGTTATTTTCGTAGTATATTCTATTCTGTTTCTACATGCATTTGACACCAATATCTTTTATTAGGTTCAAATGCATAGATTTGGATGCAGGTGGAGTTATAACAAGGAATGAAATGCAATACTTCTACGAGGATCAGAAGCATAGAATGGAAGACCTGCACAAAAGGCTGTTTTTTTTTAGGATATTTTGTGTCAGATAGTTGATGATTAATCCACGGGTGATCATCCATTATATAGTATTTCTTAAAAAATTTTCGCTAATTTTTGAGTTTCTTGCCTATGAACCGCATGACCTATTTTTTTTTCTATTTTTTTTTATTCTTCTGAAACAAATTTTGTCATTGGTGTTGCTTATAATTTTTTTCTGATCATGCCTTTTTATTTTGCCATTGGAGACAGCAAGACCTTGAAAACCTTTTTCTAGCTATTGAACTTGTTTCCAATAAGAAACTTACTTCTACATCAATGTACAATTGAGGGTTTCGGTTCTCCCTTGCATAATTTTACCCTGGTGTTCAAGGGAAGTGATTGTCAAGGTCAGAACCATTATCTGACATTTCATAAATTACGCTTAAAGGAAACAGAAATGAAGTAGACTGTGATATGGTGGTCCTCTTAAGTAGGTATTTTGGCATACTAGAAAGCAGCACTGATATGGAATTCTGGACAGTATTGGTGGAGAAAAGAATTGTACATCTGCTGAACTACTATGGCTGGAGAAGCTGCTTCTATTGTCACTTTCAGTTTTGATAAGATGTCTGTGTTCAGGTCTTAGATTTGAGGTGGTGCTTCCACATTAATGCTAATGAACTTTGATGCACACTAAACGCTTTAACTCTGCAGTGGGCATTTTCTTGTTACAACATATTCTGACATTAAAATTATTTCATATGCAGGATAAGAGCTACTTTACTGTAAGTGACATAAAAGGCAGCAAACTCTCTGGCACTGTTTTCAATATCCTTTTTAACACCAGAAAGTTCATGGCTTTTGGAAAAAGGCGTGATCCAGTTCTATTTCGTCAGGTACTAGGTGCAAGTTTATTTATTTAGTTAATGTTTGATGATTCTACGATTTTGGATATGCATAGCAAGGTTCCTCATACTTGCCATCTTTTTTCTCTTTCCTTATCTCCAAAAGGTAATATCCAAATTTGACCGAGTGGGACCACTTTGCACAAAGAGAATATATTAGGCTTACTACTGACAATAATGTCTCTAGTGGAAGTTCCAACTGGGATGAGTTGCTTGATGATGACTGGGATTAGTCACTTGATGACGACCCTCCCTTGTGAGACCCGATTTGTGAGGTAATTGTTCATGTTATTATTGACTTCCTTTTCAGTAGTCAGATTTCATTTTAATGACTGTTTGATTTAGATTAATGCATCAGCACACCTTTATTGTGATTGACAATGCTTAAGTCGGTAATAAAAATTGAACTTTACGGGCTCCATGTGAATATCTTCACCTATTAAAATAAAGAGGAGGAAAAAGTAAATAAATGCAGTTAATTTGCTCTGCCACAACTCTTGACTACTAACAATTGATGAAGCATTAGGCACCAAACATAAAGAATGATATCTGTTTCTTGAACTAACTAGTTTTGGTTCCTTAGTTTAAAATTAAGGTCATGTACTTTGCTACACTTCAAATGCTCTTTCTAGTACATTGTATCATGGCTGATTGTTAATTTAGCTAGAAATTCTTGAAGTTTTGGTTTTACTTTAGCTCCAAGGATGCCTATGGAAATGCAGAAAATCTCAGTAGTGCAGCTTATCAATAGAAAAAAGTTCCTGTTGCATTTTAGCTACCCTTCAGAATTATCTTTTGTACATTGCATCTAAACTTAAGTTGACATTTTTTCCAATAGCCAGTACTTTATTCATTTATAGGTAATCTATGGCAAAAAAACCTTATCTTGAGTCAGTACAAAAGTCCACCCAAGAATCTATACACTTTCGAACGGAGTAGGGGCTCCAAGAATATCATAATGAAAGGGTAAGACTACCAATATTTTGCATCTTTCCAACATGGCATATCCTCTCTCAGCACTTGAACTTTCAAACTCTGCTCTTTGCAACTAACATTTACTGGCTTCCGTTCCAGCCTGAAATAGATTCCTGCTAAATGCAACTCCAGCTCTAAGTCATCCCCATTTGAAAGAAACATTACATCAGCCACGATTTCACTTCTGTTTACTGCAGTTTTATAAGTAAGAGGCAATTCATTCTTTAGGACCACCACCCCACCCCACACATTGAAGGAAAATCTCACTCTATGTTCATTACCTGCAAGGAAAACAAGGAATTTCGATAAATCACTTCAAGAATTCACAAAACATTGGTACAAAGCCATCCCTGATTTTCCTTCCAAATTTTGGTCCAAAGGCAAAATCACCAGAACCTCTTCTCAATCAAGCCCTACTTGATAGGATCAGATCCCTCATTCCAAGACTTAACTTCAATAGTACCTTTCACAAGTTCCCACTTCCATATCCTCTTTACCTTTTGAAAGATCTCTTTGAAATTTTTTAATCTCTCTGCCACTGTAATAGGAATTGTGAACAATGGCATTAAATACATTGAGAAGCTAGATAAAGTATTTCTCTACAAAACCATCTACTTACAGTTAATTTTTTTTCCTAAGCATTTGACAATAAGAGTTGACACTCTTGTAGGCTTAAATTGAGAATAATGAAGTTCATTTGATGATGACGAGTTTTAATTAATGGCGAGATTTTCAATCTCTTACTCAGGAAATATTTTGGATTTATGAAAATTTGACAGAGGTTATGAGTAGAGTTCTCAATTATAAACTAAACAATCTTACTGGATGATCATAGAATTAGTCTTGGGATGAAAGAAATGTCTTCTTCTCGAGTCCTTCCAATGTCAAAGTGGTTTCTTCAATTTGCATGAACCATTTAACATTTTCACTCAACTATCTAAACAACTGAATGTTTTCCCAGTAGGGCTGCTATCATCACATGCCTGTCTCGTGTGGGCTTCATCTCTCTTTTAGAAAATTTATTAGTTGTAACACCGTAAAGTGTAGAAAAACTTATCGACTGAACGAGTCTCGTGACAACACGATGTTCTAAAGCGAAATTGCCC
>CAIGRO010078286.1:0-11004 GCA_903798355.1 Fraxinus baroniana | reverse complement strand
TTTAAAAGGTAAAAGAAAATGCATGATTTGGTGTAATTTCCACGAGAAAATTCCAAGCTGTCCAAAGCCAATGAAGCCCGTACTACATGGGTCGTGCTGAATACAGGCAGCCCGACCCAACTTTACTACCCCATTTTGGTTCATTTTAAAACAAAATTTCTCAAAATGTTAATTCCCCTTTACACCCTCACAGCAGCAGAGATGGAGTCTTCTCCATTGGCAAACCCCCTCTTAGCCTTCTCTACCTTCATCCACGGACTCGGCACCCAATTCACGAGTCGACTCGATGACACCAGGCGAGGACTCGCCTGCGCCGCTAGCTTGCTCACCCTACAACAACCAGTAAATAAGTTATCCTTGCCATTTGCCTCCGTGTCGCAGCATCAGGGCAAGTTGGGAAACTCCCTTAGCACCGGACAAGTGGCAAACAGACTAGTCGGAACTTCGTTGTACACTGTTTGTAACTCCAACAAGGAGTTTGTTCTCATCTCTAACCCGGATGGAATTAAGTCCATTGGCTTGCTTTGCTTTCGCAAAGAAGACGCAGAAGCTTTTCTTGCTCAGGTCTATATTTAGGCATCTTCTTATCATAATTTGATAAATGGTTTTACTGTCTCAATGTCAATCTAATCATATTACATTTTTTTGAATCGTTTATTTGATTTTGTGGTTATATATATATATTTTGGAATTCTTCAGGTAAGGTCGAGGAAAGGTGAAGTGAGGGGAGGAGCAAAAGTGGTGCCAATAGCACTTGACCAGGTCAGTATTGAAGAAATTTTAGGAAAAGTTTTCGTGATATGCATATGCTGTATCATTTATAGAATCATGTGGGCTTTATACAATTGTTGTGTTGCAAATAACAGCAAAGACTACAAATTTATAAGGAGTAAGCAGCTAACTATGCACAGTGTCTATGATTACAGAGGAGATAATTGGAGCAAATGTTTAGCAATGTTCATGTGTTGCTGTTTTCACACCTTTAGGTACTCGGCTATATCGTAATTGGGTAATGGAAGGGGTGGGGGTGGTAGGGGAGGTTTTCTTTCCAGATTCAAGCAGGGATGTGGTTATTGTAATTCGATCTTGTTAGGACAAGTTGAAGTAATGCCTGGTGGTTACACTACATTATTTCATATGGTGATGCTCTTTTGAAGAATTAGCACCAGTAACTTGCTCGGAATAGAATTTGTTAACTTGTTGCTGTTCTATTATGTTCTCTTGGTTAGCAATAATGACCCGAGAGTATAATATTTGGAATATGAAATTTGAGTCATTAGTTTTTTGGTCCCACCAATTGCAGGTTTATATGTTGAAGGTTGAAGGAATTGCATTCAGGTTTCTGCCTGATCCCGTTCAAATAAAAAATGCACTAGAGGTTAGTATTGCGAGTGTTTCTAAACTTCAAGGGGTGATATCAGTTGTCTTGAGTTGATACTATTGATCAAGTTGACAAATCCCAGTATTCCCACATAATCCCGTTTTGTTGCCCTCCTTTTACCTCCTCATAGCGATCTCTCTTGAATTTGTGATAGGATCATTCATTTTTGTAATATATGCAACCAATTGACCAGCATTCTCTTCCTTACTGCTAGCTAAAATCTTCCGGCGTCAAGAACGGATTTGATGGAGTTCCAGTTTTTCAGGTATGTGCATTGACCTATTGCCTTTTTTTTAGATGATCATCACACAGTGTATCCATTTTAGTACATCACAGTTTCAGTAATGCATATATGAGATGTACAATAATATGGACAAAAATTCATGTTACATGCTCACTCTGAAAAGACCTGTTGGTTCTCCATCTGTTCCACACTGGAATCTCTCAATAGAGTTATGCTTCTTTGAGTCGATTACTTATTGATTTGTCCAATCTGAATCACATTGTCTTCCTTCTCTCTAGGTCTATCTAGGTATCCATCTTAAGCCATCCTAAGGTGAAGTAAATATGTTTCCATATTTTGATAGAAATCGATCTAATTCTTTCATTTTGGACACAAGAAATAATAATTATTATTATTATTATTTATTTATTTATTTATTTAGTTATTTTATTTATATGTTCTCGTTTGCATGAAAATGAGGTGGTTGAGGCTTCTGCTCCCATTTATTATTTATTACTTAGTCTCTGCAATCTCTAAAATTGATACTGAAAAGTTAGATAAAATCTCATTCTTTCAGGTAGCCTGATAGGCAAAGCATCCATCCCCAAATCTCTTCCAGACTGCAAGAAGGGCATTCAGTTTTCATTTTAGTCGATTGCTTTCCTCAGTTCCTGCATTCAGATTTACAGCATTTTTCATCCAATGGTTTCTTTAAAATTAATTTGAATTTCTTTGTCTGCAGTCAGACCTTCTAGTTGTAAAGAAGAAAAACAAGCGCTACCTCCCCTTGTATTTTCAGAAGGTGTGTTTCTTTACACCATGATGAATGCTAAAATGATACGTGATTCAAATTGTGGAAGTTACATGTTTAATATGCTCCTTTGTGATACAGGAAGATATAGAAAAAGCATTGTCAACGGTGTCAAGGGCGGGAAGAGGATCTGATATTTCTCAGCACATTATGGTAATTTAATATGTCGCCCATCTTTGCTATGGCTTCTGTTGTTAATTTATTCATGCAAGTACTTCGAGAATATAATTGTGGTATAAAGAGGGCTGACCAGAGTGCAGTGAGGCCCCTGTTGAAGCTTCTATAATTTTTTCTTTCTTCCCACATTTTCAACAAGTTAGTTCTAATTGTATTTGCCACACCTTATATGAGAGTTAGGAGAAGCACGCATCTGAGTGACAATGGCTAATTCCTTAGCTTTTTTGAAAGTTGACCTATTGACTTAAGATAGAACGAAAATTTATGAATGGATTATGGAAGCATTGTTAATGCTTAAAATTGAAGATCCTGAGGTTGCAAAATTTTGCAATAAAAAGCATGAATCCCCATTCTTCTCTAGGAATCTGCTTGTCTATGCAAAAGAAAAATTAGTACCAGATCATATGTCAGCTAAAATGCTCATTAAGAATCTTAAGGATAATTGGAGGATTAACTCATAAAGAAAAAAAAAATGATATGAATATCAACTTCAAAACGTAGTGAAATTTTCTAGCTGCTGTTCTATATTCGGCTATTTAATGTAATTGACTTCTCGAATTTCCTTCCGTAAATGTTCTTTACGTTGGGTAACGGATCATTGTTTTTTCTTTTTTCCCATCTCTGATTTTAGTCTTACAATCTATGATTCTCCTCTAAAATTTCCTACTTTGATGTACATAATAACCTTCTTTTCTGCATTTGATAGGTTGGAAGTTTAGAGGATGTTCTGAAAAAAATGGAGGTAATCACCTGTAGCATAAATAAAATCGATAAAATGGCAGTTTTTATGAAAGGAACTTCAGGTTGTGCCAAAGCAAGTGTATATTGTTAAAGCATGCAGAGCATGCTTTGCTGCTTGCTGTTTGCAGGTGCACTTCTTGTGGTCAAAGTAGACCTTTTGGTAGCAGTAGTTCCTTTGGTTTCTTTGTTGCTGTTGTTGTTGTTGCCTTGTTGGTCTTTTTTCTTTCTTAAACAAGTGACCAAGACGACATGTCACTATGTGTTTCATTGTCGTGGCAGATGAGTGAAAAGAACTTGGGTTGGGAAGATCTAATTTTCATCCCACCTGGTAAAAGCCATTCACAACACATTCAGGAGGTGGTAAAGGTATAAGATCTTGGATGCAGAGCATTCGACTGAGCAGTTTGAACAGAACAATTAACTGAAAGCCCACTGGCTCCACCATTTCCATAAACTCAAACAACGTAATTTTGGATACGTCCTGGTTTTGTTGTGAAGTAGTTCAAAGATATGGGAAGGATATATATTTTTCTATTTCTGAAATGAGCGTATTTATCATCCAATATATGATCTGAGAACCTTGTAGAGCGAATTGTTGTTTTCTTCCACTTTTCCTTCCCCTTGTTACTACATGATCAATTTTTTTGCCATTTCTTCTTTTAAATGGTGTTGACATGGGATTCAGTGAGCTCTTAAAACCTAAACTGGTGTTGATAGAAACAATTAGCGGATGAGTAATGCTATTCATAATGAAGACTATAGGTAGTCGCACTACGTGACATACATTGCAGTTTGTTATTTAATACATTATGTGAGTTTTTTATTGTCCCATATAACAAATTGTGATGTGTATGTTAATGTATGGTGATTATCGGTAGTCTTCACTATGAATAATATTATTCTTAGTGAATTGTTGTTGTGAACGTATGGTTAAAATTAATATTTGATTTTAATTTTCAATTATGAGGATTTAATCATTTTTTTCAAACATGCAATTAACTCATAAAACCTGAACTCGTATTTTCGTGTTGATATAAACAATAAGGCGCCTGTAGCTCAGTGGGTAGAACGTGTGTTTCCTAAGCAGAAAGTTGTAGATCTGAACCCTACACGTCGAATTGCCCCAAGTGTGCTTTACCTATTTTTTTCACCAAGATTAAAGAGTAATAAAAGAAACAGAGAAACTGTAGGTGGTACTGCATTTGCTCACAAATACCACTTTTACCTTCCCATTTCAGTCGCTTTTTCCCCTTTTCATTGCCAAATTTGATGCTATAAGATGCACTTGCAGCCTCCTCACATCCCTATTCCACACTTGCTCCCCAATCTTGCAGGGAATTTGGCAACAATCACTAGGGCCATGAATTTTTCTTCATTAATCCATTCTGGAAACAAGTCTTTCAATGTTACATTGAATTATGAGTGAACAAAACAAACCAAAGAATTTGTAACTATCAGCTCTTCTTTACTCTCAATCAAACAGTACGGTGAACACCTCAATGAAGATGAGGTAGTTAGGAAAATATGAAATGAAATTAGGAATACTGCTAAATTTATAAAATGATAAAAAGAAATGTTACAATAATCAGAGTAACAATTAAGTAAATATAAAATTCAATCATTTTTTTTCCAGTAACCTTTAGAATCATTTAGTTTTCCCACTTTTCTATCAAAGAGAGAGATAAATGCAGGATAATAGAGATAGGATGATTCTTTTGTCTCAGCCTTTCATTCATCAGCGTAATATTTGAGGTAACTGCCATCTAAGGCTTTCACAACCCTTCGTCGTACCAATGTGGCTTCATCTTTTGCTGTCATATTTAACCAATTGAAAAGGTCTAGATGAAACTTATTAGAAGTTACTTTACACTTTATTGTTATCAAACTTTAACCCACAGATATAGCACAATTTATCAGCAAATATAGCTCAAGTAACATATGTTAGGCACTTTAACACTTATTTCAAGATTTATTAGGGATGCTAAATGGGGCGAACCGAAACACTTGGCTCGCCTACCCCTGAGCTCGCCTCGAGCTTGCCCCAATGCAAGCTGGCTTGCCTCAAGAAAGTTGGATCGCCTTGCCCCTTGGTGGGGCGAGTCACTTGCGGCTCACCCTTTTTTGACGAAATTCACTCCTCGAATTATAATGAAGACATGGAGGTAAGGAAATGGTAAAGGTAGGAAATCATAAATTTGTAAAAATCCTCCTTTATTCGAGTTTGGGACCAACTACAATACAAATGTTGACTTAAAATTGTATAAGAATTAATATTTTGTCTATAAATTTTTTTATATTCAAAACATGCAAGTTCGACCTCAACAATACCTAAAGAGGGGTGAATAGGTATTTAATGCGTAATTAAAAACAATTACGAATTAAAAAGCAACAAGTCACTTTTAATTTTTATCTAGATAGTTAATCATGCAAGTCAAATTATCCTATATTGAATTATCGCAGTTTGCAAATAATTAACAATAGAAATAAAGTAGTAAAGAACACAAGAATTGTTCATGGAAAAATACAACTGAGAAAAACTCCGGGCACTTTGCCAGTAAATCCACTATAAATGATTATATACTTACAGTCTATCAGACTAGACGACAACAAGAACTATCTGATCTCCTGACTGCAATTTGATAGCTCTCCTGAATTCTGTACTCCCCTGCATCAATTCCAGCTGCAATAATCAACGCTCTCCTGGAACTTCGCTATCATGCAGCAGCCCCCAGCTTGGTAGAATCGCTTATCTCCTGTAGATCACGAAGAACAACCCGTTCTTCATAAACTGGAACTCTTGTCACCTTCCTTAATCTTCAGCACCTCTGACAGATATGTAGGAAGTTTGGTTTTGGTATTTGGATATTGAATTTGATGTTTTTCTGACCAAAACACTCACACAAGAGGAAGGTTGAATGATGGAATGAATAGATCTCTCAATGATGAAGCTCTCTCAATTTACATCCTTAAAAAAATCGTTCTGTACGTGTTCTGGTATATATAGATAGGTCAAAAAAATAATTGACTGAGAAAAAATCCTTTAAAACGCGAAATTAAAATTTATCATATAAAGCTGTCGCTCGAGCCAAGGGCCCGCGACAGTCGAGCGACAAGGTGTCGCTCAAGCGGAGGGGCGATGGCCTAGAAACGATGTTTCTACTTTTGAAACTCGAGCCAACCCTTAGCGACAGTCCAACGAAAATTCGTGTCGTTTTCCTCCTTGTTCCAAACTCGAAACTCTAGACCTATTTAACTAACTTTTAGGCAAATTACACATTACTCATTGAACTATTACAATCTATCAAATTAAGTCCTTTTGTTCACAGAATTTGCCAATTACAAAATCAACTAAATTATAAACAAATGAAATAAATACAACGTAATAACGATTAAAAGTGACATAATTACAACTCTACCAGTCTACCTTAGTAGTCTGCAAGTGCACATTTAGAAGACGTGGAAAGGCCACCTTCATCTTTTGAAGCCATTGGTGGATACAAATATGTGCTCCTATTCGGATTGTAAAGTTGTCATGCCACGTGATGCATCCTGATCTAATATATGATGTCCCATGATTAGGGGTGGGCAACGGGTCGGGTCGGGTTTGACCCAAAACTAACCCAACCCGATACACCTCGGTTTTGGGCTGTTTCATAAACCGAACCGACCCGACCCGACCCGACCTCTATCCTAAAACGACCCGATCCGAATCGATTCGGGTCGGGTCCTTTTTAAACCCTAAAACTTCTACATTACAAAAGATAAAGAAGGTTTACAAAATATTAACAGTGAGAATTAATGGAGGAGAGATTCCCACCATTGCAAGACCCTGATGATCTCCGCCATTTTTCTCTAAGATTTCGAGAGGGCCCAGCAAATATATTGTATATCTGTATGTATCATGTGTGAATACCCAACCCCACCCAAGCTTTTGGACTTCTGATGATAGATCAAAGCATTTGACTATGAGCCTTTCAAGTCTCATCATCTTTATTTATTAAAAAAAAGTCACCAACCTCTAACCTGTTTCATCAAATTCAAGGCCTTCACATTACTACTGCTCATCTTCTTCTTTGCCTCCTTATTGGCCAATGCCTGATTTAAAAAATCCTCCAACATAACAAGAGATTTGATGTAAAGATTCGGAACTCTATCTGACTCTGCGACCCTCATAACCTTCTCCAGCTGCTTATGGATATTGTCAAAGCTTTTGTTGACCCCAAAAAGTGGTTCAACAGTGATAAGTGATTTCTTTGTGTATTTTCGCTAAGTGTAGATCTTTTTTTGAGTTCAGAATTTGATGGGGTCGGTCCGAGGTGAACTTTTATGGGAGGAGAGATTTTTTGTAGTTTTCATGTCCAAAATGTTCATTAAAAATCGCCACAATGATGTACACTCCATTATATAGTAATTTACAATTAACATGGATCGTAGGATGAAGGAACACGTGTCTTGCCTTAATCTAATCTAAATGTTCTATGTCAATCACATCAGTCAGACCATAAATGCTTGGATCTCCATATCTCTAGGTTTGTGATGTGACCATGTAGGGGAGGCAGGAGGCGGCGCTAGGGTGAGTGATCAAGTCGTGCTGTCCTATCATGTGCTTCAATGGGCTCGGATACGTAGTTCTCTTTAGCCTAGGGGTTCGGATGGGTCTTCCCAAGTTGGGGGGTCGTACTGCCGTGACGTGTCGGCTCGTCTGAACCGGTGGGAAATGAGGAACCCCTTTGCTCCATGGTATGAATTTTCAGGAGTAACAGCTTTCTTGGAGGCTCACCCAGTCATTGATTTTCATAGCATTTTTCATCTGATCAACAGTGGCAGCCATCTCCTCGAATCGCTGGAGAGCCTCCAAGAGTGTATTTCATTAGTTTAATAGGGTTTCACTGGTTGGGTCGGTTTTGGGCCAAACCGACCCGAACCACAATTTTTTTAAATTTACCCGACCCGACCCGACCCGGATTTATTCATAAACTGATCCAACC
Organism: Fraxinus baroniana; assembly: GCA_903798355.1. Lineage (NCBI taxonomy): Eukaryota > Viridiplantae > Streptophyta > Magnoliopsida > Lamiales > Oleaceae > Fraxinus > Fraxinus baroniana. Next base: position 2,683 of record CAIGRO010078286.1, on the reverse strand, counting down.
CGACCCATTTCAGGTCGGGTCGGGTCGGGTCAGTTTTTCGAGTTGTGGTTTTTAGGCCCAGCCCTACCCATGATAGATCTTATTTCTCTAAGTTATTGATAAAGTTAAGGGTGCTGTAAACAAATACCAGACGAACAATATCAAATATTGTTGTACATTCCACCAGTAAGTTATATTGAAGAAGTTAGCTCCTACTAATGTTTCGTCCCATGTACATGACTCAAGAATGTTAGTTTCATACACAATTTGAGACGGGAAATGAATACTGCAAATTGGATAAAGATAATTGATACATGACAAAAAAAAAAAAAACAGTTTTGATTATGTTTTCCATCTCCACATATACCTAGGATAACAGATAATCCACACGACTACACTGTAAGAAGACTAAAGAAATATTTAGCAAAAAGGGTATTCCACACTTTATTAAATTAGATAAATGGGATTACAAATTATAAAACTAGGTGCATATGTTCCACTCATCATCAGTCAAAACAGCAATTTCGAAATTGATTACAAAAAAATAGTTATCTTGTTGCTGTAATAAATCAAAGTTACTATATTCTCATAATTTAGTTAAATTTCTATGTAGAAAGAAGTTATATTGAGTTTTATTAATATGAGGAAAACCGATGAAAGCGGCGTTTACATATTACCGATTTTGCATTCTATTATTTACCTAAAATGCCTTCCAATACATGAACACAAGATTATATAATTGACTGTAAACACTTAACACAATAATTATAATCAAATACCTTACTAGAACAAAAAGAAAAAAATTAACTCAGGTAGAGATGCTGTGAAATAGCATAGTTAACTTTTCATCTTTACAAAATACACTAAATATTTTATTAATTAAATTAAAATCTTGTAAAGAATGTGCAATGTGATGAGTAAGTTTATCCATTGCATTATTTTAACAGCAAATAGCTTTTCAGAAGAGTCAAATTATCATCAGAAATAATGCTACTAATATATGTAGCAATTAGTACAAACAAAACACATAGTATCAAATTTAAAGAAATACTATCTTTGTAATTTAGGAAGATTAACTTTAATTCTTCCATCTTCTTACCAAACATCGTAACAAAACTAGCCTTCTTGTCGGATCTCTAATAACTTGAAAAGAAACTGAATAAACTATCTTTGTTCCATGAATATGATGACGAGCAAGCAATTATGTAAGAATTATGCTACAATAACATAATGGTAGACATAATGCACATGACATTCCATCATTGAATTGTTTTAAACACAATCAACATTCCCATCAAATCATCTGTTATCAACTGGGATTATGTCACTGCATCTATTACAATTTTTCTGCCAAAGTAGCAAAATCTATTATGTAAATTGCGTACGTAGGATAATGCAATAACAAAAATATAAGTAGCTTTAAAAATTATATCTTCGAAGATATTGTGAAACCAAGAGAGTAATAATAGTTGCAAAATTTGGAGAGTGATTACAAAATTATGCTGTTAAATAGTTGAGAGCGGTATATAGAGAATGATGAAACTTAAAGTGAATTGTGATGTAATTTGATTTCCCCAACAATGCCTATCTATATACCCGAAATTAGGAGAGTGATAGTTACAAAATTATACAGTTAAAGTTTTTTTTATTGTTTAATGGCAGCAGTGCATCTTCCATTGAGATTGATCAATGGTAATACTGCCATTAATCAATCAAGGCACCATGCATGGTTGAAGAATCAGCCATGCAGCTGTTATAGATATGCTATGCGAACCCCTAATACAAATGAGAAAATAAAGGGGAAAAAAATAAAGTTGTAAAATATATTGAACGGCTTTGAATATAATGATTTTCACAGAGGATTGTATAAATAAGTAAAACTATTCTTTGGTGGATGCAATCACAAGTTAATATTAGTTCTAAAATGCATAAAAAATAAAATATATATATTTCAAGTGATAATATTATGAGAGGGACTCCTTGATCGTGATTTTGTCCCACTGAGTTTTTTCATTGCAAGGTTTTTAATGAAACAATATTTGTATAGTATTTAAAAGAATAATGTACTATTTTTTCCTTCACTAGGATTTGTGCATAGAATTTTTTTTTCCAAGGTTTTTACGATATATCATTTTATTACTTTAAATTTTGTGTATTATTTTCTCCTTCATTTGATATATTTTTCACATCAGATTTTTTCCAAACAAGATTTGAATGGACAGTTGTTTTATATATAGTCATCCAATAGGGAACGTCGTAAATTAATTGGTAATTGTAAATGATCATTATACCTATACAATCCTAATTATAACCTATAAATATGGAATACTATAGTTCTCAATAAAATACACAAAAGTCTACTCACTATTTTCTTCTATTTTCTCTCTAATTTATAACATTTCATAATTTAAATGGTAGGATCGAAGAAAATAGAGAATTAATAGACTTTTATGTATTTTACTAGATTTAAGCAACGTGCAATGCACATTTTCTTAGTTTATATATATTTTTTTTGGTTAAGTATTAAATTTTTATTAATAAATATGTAATTTTTTGAATAATTAAATAACTAATAATGTAATGTTTATGTAATTGATAAATAATTACACATTGTGATATGTTAAAAAATGAGCATTAATAAAATCTATAGCACGATCCTATAAATAAACATCGCTCATAGTTTTATGAAAGCTGTTTGAGATAA
>CAIGRO010078256.1:0-13194 GCA_903798355.1 Fraxinus baroniana | reverse complement strand
ATCAATTATCTCTATAAGAGGCCTTGTTGAATGATCTCTTCTGAAATCTTAATATACTAGATAGGAGACATATTTAATTATTTAAATTTAATCTTCAACACGTCCGTACATGTGCAGGTTGGATTTATATTTTATCAAATGTCTAACATTTTCACATGAGACTTTCGGAACTTAAGACATTTGCGATTTCATCTAAAAGTTTAAGCTATTAAAGAAGGGACACTATTTTTTTTTTTTAAACAAGAAAACCTAAATATTTGTAAGCATCACTAGAGGGCTACAAGCATTTATTTTACTACTAGAATAAAGTTACCAAAAAAGTGCAAAAACAGGAAAAAAAGCCTCGCTAATTAGATGCGGAAAGACGTCATCGCAGTCACAGATGAATCTCCAGGCGTCTGGACTATCATGGCCATCAGAAACCCCAACAAAGGTGGAATGTCGACTGGTCTCTACCTGGCTGTGATCTTCAAGGACTTCATTTGCCTGGACCACGGCAAATGAAAACTCACCATGAGAATGCTTCTCTTGTGCGTTTTTATCGCTTCCAATTGATTCAAATATTGCAAACATATGGATGCCGTATTTTCCATATAAGAAAACATCCTCCAGCTCCTCCTTATTCGAAGGAATTTAGGATTTTGGGGTTGATCAGAGTGATCAATCCACTCTGAATCACAAGATGTACTACACTGGATCCTATAACAAGACACCGCAAAGAAGACAAAAGCAAACAATCAAGATTTCAAATAAAATAGGAAAATGATACTATTGAACAGTTAATCGAGCAAAATTGTGTTGTAGTAAAATTCATGAGAAAAACCTCGGAAAAAACAGTTTAACAACTTACTTTGAGCTTTTGTCTTTTGTATGATCAATGGATTAACTTGAAATGTAGAACAACAGATCTTTTGAAGCAGTTGAGTTAAAAAGAGTGCTCAAACCGAAGTGTAAGAAAATTGATGGTTCTATATGTTTTCAATACCTCATTTTGATCACCTTAAAATGCCACATTTTTACATAGGATTAATTTAATTAAAGTTTCGAGCACTTCAACAGAATATCCTTGAAAAGATCTCTTAAAGAGGATAAACATGACTAAGAGTCTGCGAGACAGATTAAAAGTTAGTCGTCCAATTCATCCTTTCAAAACAGACCCGAGGAAGTATATGTAGCATAAGCACCCGTCTTTGTGGGTTGTACCTAATGATTCATAAGGCATCCCTCAACAATATATCAGTACATCCACTACCACATAAAATGGTACTACATAACATCATTCAAATCGACATGCATGAAAACTCATTTTTCTAGTTACAATCGTTTAATTCTTCTTAAAATTGCCATTTTCAAGTTGCCTCGTGTGCGATAAAATCCTCCAAGAACCTATGATGATAATGCTATTATAAGCATTTGGATATATGGTCAAAGTAGATTTGTATGTCGATGATCTGTTATATACAATTGGCAAAGCTAATTAGATAAAGTATCCAAGGTCGGTCCACCAAATACTAGAATCTTAGTATGGAAATTATTAATTATTCTAATGGCAAAAGACTTGAGGATAGAGACATTTGGAAAAAGAGGAGAGGAAGCACATTTGGAGAGCATTGGTACATATGCACACAGACAAGGGGGTGGGATGGGGGAATTGGCCAAAAATAATAGGTATAATCAATACTTTTTATTGAAATTAAACTCCAGTTACAGCGTCACGCCACGTCACATCGCATCAACAAAACATGTTAAAATCCTTGTTCGACTTTGCGTCCAAGTAAACATTAGAATGCTTGATCATCAGGAGATCAATCCAATCCAATGTCTAAGTTAGATTTGTATAGTAGAGAAATATAATTGCAAGTATTTTGCCTAAGTGTTAATCCAATGTATATCCTTATTGGATTGATAAACAAGTATAATTAATTTCTTTCACCATGTTTGGTGAGATCGATTTGTTGAAATTCGACCGGATTACAATGCTAACCAAGTGTATGCTTTATTTAAAATCCATGCCTAAAGATCATACAAAATAGATTATTCATATTCATTTAGTCACTGGATATACTTTGAAAACATATACTTCTCCATCAATCGAATGCCTGAATATAATTTTGAAAGCATATACTTTTCCATCAATCGAATATCATAAAATGTAGCTAATTGAACTTCTATTTTAACAATGTAAGAGCTAAGTAAGGTAGATGCATTAGAACATTTACAGTTACAGGGCTAGAACATGAACTCGACTAACAAAATGGTAAAAACAACAAAATTTCTACACACCTCTATAAATGTTTTTCTGTTTCATTTTGCTTAATATTACTCTCGAGATTTGGATATAGGCATTTGTCAATACAATAACAGAGGCATCACACTTTAATCTTGAGGCTCTTCATCAGCAAACATAGATACAATTTACAATAATAAAAAACTAAGTTGTTTCCCCAATAAATTTGGGTTCCTCTACACTGATCTTTTCCATCACTCCATTGTATTTATCTTTGATAAAAATTTGTATAGGTTGTCAACCTAGTAAACTTCCTCTGTTCGGGATTGGTATCGGCTATGAAATACTGACTCTTGTTTACCATAGTCCATACTAACGTTATATGCCTGATGGTTGTGAAAAAAATATTGCATTCTTAAATTATAAAAAATAATGGCTTTACTTGTATTATTTGATTATAAGATAGGCAAGTGATTTTTCTAAATTATGTGATCCTCCTGCAAGAAAAAGTTTATAATGCATACAAGCATTCCGCACTTGTACTTTCCAAAAATGAGAAGAAGAGGGCGAATTTGCAAAATATACTCAAGTCCGTAATCAAAGCTGAATTTCACTACATAAAAATAAAATAATTGAATATAACTTAATTCTTGAAAATCTGAAACTATTCTCTTCTTATATTTGTTGACCTTCAAAGATAAATATTCACTACACAATGTTTCTCAAATCTTTTTCCTAAAGAGAACTAGATTAAGAGATATTTTATTTCCATTCGAAGATTCGTTGCGAATCTTGCGATGATATATACCTAATACAAGCCATTTATTAGACGTTTGTGCTGGTTGTAATGCTTCTCCATCCAGACTCTTGAAGCCACTTCAACTGTTCTACGCCACGTCTGGTTATACACAAAAAGAGAGTCGAAAGTTTCAAATGAGATTTCATTGTTCATAAATCACAAAATCCTTAGAAGGGCAACATTCAGATTCATAATGCACTATAGAAATGTGGTGGAAAGACAGGAATATCCATTATAACAGGAATTACTCAATGGAGGGAGGCGGCTCAAGAGGAGAGTTTTAATGGCAGGATTTCACCCTCATGAAGTCATAATGTCCTGATGTTTAGAGTATACGCAGCCTAATCATAGTGCACACTTATATCTCGACCAACATATAACGGCTTTCCCTAACATACCCACTGCATAGAGGATTCTGTACTTGTGTATTCAAGTTGTTATTATACTCTTTATGTATTCTTATAGTTTTTACAAACTTCTCAATCGATTGAAGGCAATTTCTTCCTTCATATTCAATCCTTTCAGAAAATTTAGTATCCAAAAGTTTCCCACCTTAATACAATTTCATCTAACTTTTTACTCCAAAGAATGTTCACCAATGAATTTTTTTAACAATGATAATTCTGAATAAGATGGTTTAGTTAATCTTAAAAGTTCAGATCTTGTTTGACAAAGTAGTAAGAATTCCAAGAATCTACAATCTCTTTGTAAAGTGTCACCATTGCCTTCATGTTTAAACTTACTGTTTCTTATAGTTAAACTAAACTAACACAATTAAAAACCCGTCATTCGGTTCATTTCTAGATGTACAAGAAGACAAAATCTACATTCTCTGAATCCAAACTTTCAACTTCTGTCCGAAGCAAGCATGAAAACCAAGAAACACTAATTCTAAAGTCAAATAACAAAGCAATCCTCTATTAGCTATCATATCAAATTGAATATTAAATGCTCCAAAGATAAATCAAATTCAAACAAATCTCACCTTCTCAACTGTGCCCAAAATGGACCTGTTCTTGAACTCCCTAGCTCTGATCTTGGCCTTTCCTATCCCTAACCTTCTAATCAAAGCCACGGGTCTTCGTGAAGTAGCCGGAGGTAGAAGTGACTTTCTCTCACCTTGGCCACTGCAGCCACCTCCATTAATGGCTGCTTGGCTTCTTTTTAAACGTTTCGCCAATCGTAACTCTTTCTTGGCTAATGATTTGTCATTTGCTTCAGAACCCACTTCAGCAAACTTCTTCAGGAGTTCATCTGATGATGCTTTCGTTACGTGCTGAACTTTAGCTGTAATAGGATTAGTATTTTCCATTGAAGAGTGAGAAAGAACTATGGGAAAAGTGGAGCAACTTTCAGTATTTTTGAGAGAGAGGGAGAGGATGAATTCTTGCGAGTGGGGAATTTTAAGGTAGAAGGAAATTTTGTGTTGTCCTAGGTTGGCTTATTGTGTGAAAATTGGACCGTTAGGGGATGCGTGAGGGGTGATGTTTGATTTGAGTAATATTAGGTAGTGGAATATAGCCGTTGGTAGTGATGCAATGAAAGTTAGATTTAAGTTGCAGCTCCACCCATGTTCTTTACTGACAATATTGCAATAAGCAGGGTAATTGGCTGCTTGTTTTCAGGATTTTAATATTTTTTTGATTTTATCAATGAATAGATAATTTATATATTCAAGCCTTTTTTTTTTTTCTTCTTCTTCTTCTTCCTTTTTTTTTTTAATATTCACTCCTAGCTGAGCCACCACGGCCCAGGCTTAATGACTATTGTACTTAGGCATTTGTTATGTAGGACAATCTAACACATTTTGAAACATCTATACTCAATAGGATGATCGACCGAACTAATTTATCCAATTATTCCATCCAACAGTTGAGAAATCGTATTAGAGTGAAGTTAGAATTTTAACAAGAACTTTAAGACTTAATTCTAACTCACGCACTTGGATCAAACTTTATTTCTATAATTATTGAAACAGCAAAATACCATGACATTAATTCCTGTACTAAACACAGAAATGAGCCTACAACACATTTTTTACATGCACAGATAGAGTTACACTTTACAACAAAACAGTCACTGCAATTTATGAAGGTCGCCTCGACGGTATCGACTGTATATTTTCCCATTCTGCTTTACGTTCTGATGGAGAGGTGATTTAGCTTCCCTCTTGTGGCCTTGAAAGCCAAAGAGAACTGAGGGCTCGGAGGCGCGAGGAATAATCGTTCATCAGAAGAAGGGCACGGGCTGATTGCCTAGTCGTCAAGATACGATGCATTTCCTGTAAAGTCTGTTGCCTCGCGTTATCCGCCTGAAAATGTCAAAAATGGATAAACAGAGCAGAAAAAGTCAACAACTTATTTATACTATTATCTCCTTCAAAATGTCAATAAGCTCCTGTTTGGCTCCATCCTCCAAAAACTCATTTTTCCTCAAATTAATTCCAACCACACATTTCATTAACTCTTATCAAAATCTATTAAAAAATTATTTTTTATCTAAACCAAACAGGGGCTAAATTTATTGAAAAATGGAGTTTCCACACTTCGACCGCTACCTACTATTGTGATCAAACGTGGATGGTAGGCTTAAAAGTAAATTCTTAAAAGTCACTTAAAATTTACTTTTAACTTTTTGTTTTTAAACATGTTTAAATAGGTTACTTTTTCACTTTGTATATTCTCTAGTTTTTTGGTAAATGTAATCAAACATATTCTAGAAATCAAATATTTCACAAAATGGATAGCACAGCCAGATCAACGAATGAGATTTACTACCTGGCGCAAGAAACCTTCAAGAGTCCCCAACTTCCCCATGGCCATTGCCATCTGACCCATATAATTTGCCATGTTACCAGATGGCCCTTCAGGTCCTGAAGATTCAGTAGCTAATGTCTCGGCTAGAGATTGCTGTAGCGCCTCTTTACCTTGTGAGAGAGCATCTTCGGCTTGGTGAGATGATTGCTGCAATGTGCTTATCTTCTCCAATTGTTGCTCAGTTAGAGGCTCCAATCGATTCACGAGAAGCTGCATTGCCATAAAATGCCATTATAGAACAATGAACAAGGCAAAAATATGAACATTTTTCCCAGGAGAAAGTTCCAAATTTAATGGTGAAAGCTGGGACAGGTCCCATATTGGATAAAGATAGATATGTTAATAATAGGCTTTGGGCTAATACTCTTAATAAGGAGACCTTTTAACAAAAAAAATTAAAGTTTTAATATAGTAGCAAAGCCTATTAAGCTCAAACGAGCAATTCAATTCGAATTCCAAAATTGGTGTTTTCACACGAGCCACCATTTTGCAAGGAGCATGTTAAGAGAAATCCCGCAATGCAACATATAAGGGCTTGAGTTATTCTCTTAACAAGGTTGACCTTTTATAATGAAAACCAAAGTCTCAACAAAAGCATCATGGAACGAATAATGACTTGTTAATCCACAAATGTTGGACAGTGTGAATCCTCATCATACTGTTGAGTTATTTGCTTGGCTATATTGGCATTAGTGCATTTGCATTAGGTCAACCTAGATTCCTATGCTGTATAGAGGAAAATTTGGGAGCCGCTTATCTGTGCGCATGAGAGGCGGAGACTGAAATCCACAAAAATATGAACACACACCTTGAGAAGTTCAGATGGACGAAACCCACCAATCCACATAAAACACCTTTCTGCAGGAGATTTCCACATACCAGACAAGAGGTGGAACACATCACCCTTGGCTGCTTTACTTTTCAGCCGGAATATCTCGTTGAAATGTTCCGTCACGTTTTCCACAATAGTACGAAGTTCGATGTCACTTGCATGTGAATTGACAGCCATCCTAAGCTCATTTATCTGCCTGTTGTGCTCTTCCAACCACCGTGCATATTCCACGTCAAATGCCATGGCCCCTGCAATAACAAAGATATGTTAGTTTCATCATAGCCATATCGAAGAATATAAAGAGAAAAGTAAATTGGAAGAAAAGAAAACAAGACAATCAATCGAGTACAGCCACCGTGCCTTTTTCCCTGTTTGTCCATCAACTAAAACTTATATTTTGTAAATAACCGGAGGAGTAAAATTGCCTCTGATAGTCAAATTTCTCTAGAAAATAAAAAAGGGCAGTAAAATTATTAAGCATGAATGGTTCAACATATCATTTCCATAGTGATCAACAGCCTAATTGTTCGAAATGTTCTACATGTATATGAACTAGTCCATACAATCCTCAGATGAATGAGCTTCTTGACCAAACAAAAATTTTGCATTTAATTTGCACCACGTAAAGCTTTAAGAAACAATACACAAGTATCCTTTTCTTCTAGCTATTGTTTCCTCCTTGCGTGCAACCTTACAATACTCAATAGACCTTTACTAGGATATATAATTTTGTTTCCGAACATGTTTGGAGAATTTAGTCTTTCTTAATAAAAAATAAAGCAACTCTAAATTTATTGTCAAAATAAGTAACTTATAATTTCTGCACTATAAAAAAAATATACGAAAACATACTTATTTACTTAAAAGTAAACCTTTTAAGCTTAGACAAACATGTTCACTGTCTACTGTACTGCTTGTGCTCAAAACAACTAAAGAAGAATTGTAGTCTTTCAAACAGTATTGTGGGTAGGTTTTTATCATCTAAAATTATCGATAAGAGATGAACAATCAAGTCTACAGCAAAAAAAGTCATCATACCATTGCCATTCCCAGCATTAGATTGGTCTCCAGTGCTGGAAATGAACATACCCTGCAAGAAAAAAAGAACTTTTAATGCAGAAAATATGGAAGGTTTAAACTACCACTCACAATATTACAGGCAAAGGAACAAAAAACTGATATAGCACATCTAATAAAATCCAACCTGCTGACGAGCTCGCTGCAGCTCCTGCTCTAGTTGGGTCAGCTTCAAGCGGCTATTCTCCAGCTGTTGTACATAGGCCTAAAAAGTACACGAGAAAATAATTAATTTACTGTACTCCAACATTTCTATACATGATTAGACTATTTGTTTCATTCAACAAAACAGAATAAAAACAAAACTTTGCAGCGAAAAATAATTTACAACGAAGAAACCTACTTTCTTCCTCAGTCGGCTTTTCCTAGCAGCTTCACGATTCTGGGCAAGCCTTCGCAAAGTCTAAAAGACGTAATAGTGAGAGGAATCAACAAGTTATTCTTGAAATTAGTTAAATGACAACTAGTATAAACTTACAACCTTATGATCCAAGGATTTTTCTTTTGATTTGCCACTGGAATCTGAGACTGCAACGGCACCGGACTGACCCATATCCAACTACACAAGATAGAGTGGCATCTTAGTCACATATAGATAAAATTACCAACAAAAGCCCTTGTTTGAGCCCCATTTTCTCAAAAACTCATTTTTTCAAAACTAATTTTCAACCACACATTCTCTAATAAAATAATATTACACGTAAATCGAAAACTTTTTCTTTATTTTTAACCACAAATTCTCCAAAAATCACTATTCAAAAATGCATTTTTCTCTCAAAATGGGGCTCAAACAAGGGTTAATCTTCCCCAAAGAATTACGGAATGCAATATAACTTGAATTCCTATACTGCAAGTTCCCTAACTAAATAGATATAAACTTTTCGAGAACCTTAAATGCAAATTCATAAATAACTTATTTTGAGAAGGCAGAATTGAAACACACTTCTAGAAGCTAAAAAAAAAATTATCACCCTTTGGTTTCTATCATCAGGCTCCATGTCAGTTGAAGTATCTGTATGGGAACTGGAATCTGCCAAGTTGGACTCTCCCCAGTTCTCATGTTGAGCACCAGATACAGAAACTAGATTTTGCGATGGTCCCTTTTGTAATTGCACTGTTTGAGATCCCATAAGAGCGGCAGAGAAATGTGTGTTGGTAGGAGCAAGAGACTAAATAATCAACGAAGATGTGAAGATCTCAGAAACTGAACAGTTTTCAAATCAAATAAAGCAACAGGCTAAAATAAAAGAAAGTACTGTTACCTTATCAAAAGTGTTAGCTGGGAGAACAGGGTGCATTGTTTGGCTAGTGATGGTTGGATCAAATACTGGATCTGTATCAAAATAATTTGTTCCATCTTTTGTCGTAAGAAAAAAAATACCAAACGAAGCTATAAGAAGAAATAAATACCCAACGCAAGCCAATCACTCTAGAAACTCCTAAAAATCCCTAAAGGACTGCAACCTAGCTTGGTCCCTCTAATTCATGTTTCTGAGAGAGCTGGACTACACTACTAGCCTGGCTTGCATAATTGAACCAAAAGTGCGCTATGGACAAGAAATGCATCAAAGTGCACATGTGAATATCTTTTCACAACGCTGTAGAACAATTTTTCATTTTTTATTTTTTTGAAATGTTTAGGGTTTTCCAATTAGATGCGTGTTTTGGAGTTTTCTCAAGTGTAATTTGTCCTCCTTTCCACCGAGACCATATTTTCCTCAATCAGGAGTGGTGCATGTATCAGGGATGTCAATCCAATTAAAAGGGGAAATTTCCGGAATATTATTCTACCAAGATATTAATGAAGCATGACATTGATGTAGTGCGTAGAAACACGCACTCGCAGAGACAAGGAAGAAGAACGTGAGGACATCAATAACTTCAGACAAGATTAAGATTTGCGGAACATACTTCGACTGACATTAGTAGCATCTCCAATTCGAAATCCAAGATATTGCTCTAGGACACTGTAATCAGAAATTCGAGAAGAATTGGTGGTGTTCCCTTCTGTGCCCCTGCAAAAAAATTGCATACACGAATTGATTGAGGAACAGGATGTTATCCAGAGACTCCAAATTCACTAACTTCAGAAAAGAATTTACCATTACAATTTATTATGCTTCCAGATAAATCTCTAAGAAACAAAGAAAAAACTGAGGAAATTTCTGAAATCTAGAAGGGAAGACTTTACATAAAAGTTCAGAAATCTAGTTGCAAAACACATAACTGAATTACACATAATTGCATAGCTTGAAACTTCCATAATTATGTTTTGAACCTACTAGAATCAATTATGGAAAAGAAACATTTCTTATTACTTGGGTCTAAGGACTCAAAAATTACTGAAAACAAAATGAAGTTTTATCTGTGGCCTCTTCTACGCATAATGCACAAAAATCATTATCAAGAAAGGGTAATTTAAAGTCCATAACTGCCATGTCTCAGTAACTAAAATTAATTACTTCAAGAAGTCTCCATCTAATACAATATGCGCGGTTACTAACAGCAAGCAGGCATCTTTGTTGCTGTTCCTGGCCAACTGTAAAGTTACTTTCAATTCGCTATGTTGTTTTAGAGTAATCTTAATGAAGCTTTAATGAAATAAGGGGTTCGGTGATGTCATAACATTCAAGTTTTAAATTGGAATCCATCTTTCACAAGTAAATCAAAGACATATTTCATTAGGATTAAGCCCGAATCCCTTCTTGTGAGAGCAATAATAAATCGAATAAAATTGAAACCAAGCAAAATGCACAGAAATCTTTTAGTGGTTCAGCTCAGTGTGATAGCTACATTCACTTACAACTCTAGTTTATCACAATAATGAAAAGGAAGGAAAAAATGTTTTGCCCAACCTCTCTTCCATCCATCATCCCTCTAGAACCCTTTATATACGGAGAAATGTAAGGGCGGCCTAATACTTATATACTTGAGGGGATAAATGAAATTAAGCTCTATACTCCCAACATATTGCAACATCAATAAGCCCCACAATAACATAGCAGCACTCAGAACAAAAAACTATACTATATGAATCCAGCATAGTCAAGAAATAACAACATTATTTCCAAATAAAGATTCCAAAAATTATAATATTTCAAATATTGACAAATTCTTATAGCAAGATATGGAAGGATCATAAAAGTAAGTGATATGGAGAAAATTACATAGTATTGGAAACTGATGTATAGAAATGAAGCCTTGCAATCCACAAGTGAGACTTCTATTATCTTCTGCACCAACTTTACTGTTATACTAATCTATGGGTACACAAAAACAAAACGCAAATTTGAAAAACTAAATCTTAAACCTCTTTCGAGTTTAGACCATGATAAATAAATCAAGAGTTCAGACCCTGTGACTATAAAGAATAAAAACGTTCAAACCCCGGTTCACAGACAAATCATGCAACCAAAATCGAACTTTTGGAATCAATTAAATTACCAAAAACAGCAAACCCCATGAACCCTTTTCACAGAAACCTCCAAATTGAAAAGAAAAAGAAAAACACTCGGAGAAAATTAGAGACAACTGAGCAAAACCTAGATGCTGAAATTTACTCAAAACAGCAAAGAAATACAGAACTTATGAAGTATTGGGCATAAAAATTGGATCTTTTTGACTTTTTTGGGAGTTCAAAAAATGAGTATTGAGCGGTGCACAAATTTCAAATGGAATTTTCTTTCCTGGAGAGACTGTTTCAGCACAAAACTCAATGGGACCCAGTGTCATATTCTATAATATTTTTGTTATTTGTTTAATAATTATACGTTCATTTGAAGACAAAGACGTGATGCTCAGATCATTCCAATCGGGCCGTCATTTTCATTTGAAGCATTTATTCCACAATTCAAAGCCTCCATTTTCTATTACAGTCCACACCCTTCGTCTAAAATTTCATTTCGTCCTTCATCTTGTAAAATTATACACGTTGAGATTATTGATTATATTGTTGGAGAAGGAGCGGGACAAAAATAACAACAATCTTTTCACGTAATAATGTGCTTAAGGGATGGAAAAATTCATGACCTTGAAAGCACTTTTGGATAGAGATGACATAAAAATCCGTTATACTCCATAGTTTGAGATCTCACCCATAACGACACAAATATTTCTCGTCTAATTGGTTGTACCCGAGGTACGGTACGAGAATCATTGCCCTAAGGCAGGGACAAGATAGGTACGAGGACATGATTTTCGACCCATTACTCGTCTCGTTAAAAGTTCATTTTAAAATATAAATTGTTTATCATACAAAAAGAAAATCATAATCATCATTTATATAGAAAATATGAATCTTTCTACAATTTGAAAAAAAAAATCACCAACTAAATATTTATAAAAAAAAAAAAATGGCACGCTAAACGGTATATGGATCTAACCCCGTCCTACCCCGCCTTAATCGGGTACGAAACGAGGCAAGAAGCCAAAATTACCCGATGGATTGGCCGCCCCAACCTTCTTGAGATCTAGAGAGAGAAGAATATTCTCGTGTAATTTAAATCACTTGAATTATATTATTAAACTATTCAAAATGGCGCACATAGGCGACGTCAGGCACCCTCCAATGCACGAGGCACGGCAAAAACGTCACACCTAGTTCATGAGCTAGGGCTGGACAAAAGTCCTGAACCGAACCGAACGGTTCTTCATAAGTTAAATACCAGAACAGGTACCCGAATCGAGAACCGATGAGTTTGGGTCGGGTCTCGAGTCTAGATCAAGAATCGAAGAACCAAATAAGAACCGAAACTAAATAATTTTTTATTGAATTAATTAAATAAATCAGACTGTTTCATAATTTTAATTTTAAAGCTCACATCATTTTAAAATCCGTTAGCCTATTTTAAAGATAAGAAACAATGGAGTTTGTGATCAATTTGCAGTTTTTTGTAAAGAACATGGACCTTCATCATAATTATATCTTAATAATTGATATGACTACATGACTATTTGAATTTGCTTATTAAATTTAAAGCTTTCAAAAGAGATAAAATTTTAAGAATATTTCTCTTTCCTGAAACCCTAAGCAATTTCCATTTTTCAGAGCCACGCTGGTACAACACTTCTAAATTAGGTACCTATTTATGCTTCTATTTAAGAAATATACAAATTTTATTTTTATAATTGTGTTCAAGCAGTTGATGTTTAAATCAAATAGTTGGTGATTTAAATTTCATTTTCTTTATGCAGGCAGGCTGCTTCAAGTAAATGAATTATTGATATTGATCACCGACATTTTAATATTAATATTTACTTTTTGGTATTTGTATGTATTGAATTAATGTTATTCGACAGCTAGTTATTTATATATTTTTGAATTGGGCTACGTTAATTTGTAAAAGTTACGAATGAAATGTCATTAGTTATATTTATGTAGTGTTGCTGTAAATGTTAAAAAATTTAATTATGGCATGGAACCGAAAGGAACCGAACCCGAATG
>CAIGRO010078240.1:0-11215 GCA_903798355.1 Fraxinus baroniana | reverse complement strand
TCCATTATGTGTACCTAAGAATTGTGGACTACTGGACCAGCTTGGTAGTTAGCTAATTCTTGCTTGCAGATTGTGTATTTTACTTTATTTCTAATTCAAGATTGCTATATCGGTCATTGTTCGCAGAAGAAAATCATTAGCCTTATAAAGATCTCAAATTTTTGTACCCATGCTATATGTGACGTTAGCTGTTTCTTTGAATGTATTGTTAATAATTGATACATATTTTGTTGAATCCTTGGCTCGAGCCTCGAATTTGGGTATCACTTGATGTGATTCATTGATATGAGATGAGGATATTGAAATTGATTTTTGTTACCTCTAAATCACCCTATCCTCTTCCCTTAAAAATCCTTTCTGAACTGAATTAAAGTGTCTTTCTAATGGTTAAAACTTGTATGTTCTTGGAGATTGGCAGATTGTGAGCCTTTGTCTATGGTGTGTCATAGATAGTTCATAGATCTTACATATCTACTTAAGATATACAGGTCAGTCTACCATTTGGCCAATGATTATTATGAACTGCATCAGCTTAAACTAAAAATCTGGGATCAGTGCAAAGTAAATTATGGCCTGACAAAGCTTTTGATAAAAGTTGTAGCAGATTTTGTTAGAAGTTGATAAATTTGTGGTTGAAAAGTTGTGGTTCCCATGAGATGTGTGATTAAAATTGAAGTTTGACCTAATAAAAAAAGGTGTTAATCTACGTATCCTGAAAAGATTTTATGCTTTATGTGGTTGAACATGTTTCAAAATAGTCCTACTTTGATTTAAACATGCTTGTGTAAAAAAATTCCAGTAAATTTGTAAGTATTTTCCCCAGTTGCCAAAATTATGAGCATCTTCACCCTAAACTTGTTCAGACTGATTTTCCTTGATTTGTTAGAAACTTATCAGACTAATGACAGAATTGATCTCGACTGCTCAATGTTGTTGGCTAGTGTTTCATATGCCTTCCTCACCATCCCATTATTATGTTTTGCTGCACTTTGCCAGTCTTGACACCTAATGTTAAAGTTAATTATTGTTTTCTTTTCTGATATCATTGTCAAAAATTTTGATTTTAGACGTATGTTTCTATCAACTGAATTTGTTCCATACTTACTGGTTCTTTGCCACTAGAAACACTTGAAATTTGTTAAGATATTTTAGAGTCACCACCACGCATTAGCATCAGGAAGATGGTAAATTTGCTCAGTTTAGGTACCAAGTTGTATAATGTCTAAATTCATGTGTATCTTTAATCTAATTTTGCGTTCTATTGTCGACTGTCTTCTGATTTTTTTTTTGGTGTATATGGGGATGCCAGGCCTTATTACCTTCCTCTGTTCATTTGGTTTCCAATCATGACGTGTTTATTGGATTTGACAGTTGTATACTAACGATATCTTGCAGCTTGATGGAGTCTTTTGTTCCATTGGGTGGGTTCTTTTCTACACCGACAGACATGAAAAGCCCGTTGAGCAGCTCATACCTCAATGTAGTCCGCTGTCATCTGTGCAATGAGAAGTGTGAACAAGAAGTGACTGCGCTTTCAAATGGAGGATTTACTGATTTATCTGCAGAAAAAAATCATTCTAGTTTGCCTTCTTGGATGCAGATGACAGGAAATGGCGCCCTCAATGGTGTGGCTCCGTTGAAGGTGTGTGTCACTTTGAAAATATTTTTGAGCTTTATATCCTATATTGACAAATAGCAGTGACTTTTTGGTTATCCCTCATCACTGGGATGAGCTCATGCTGCTAGAGGAACTCATGGAGTGAAATTCAAAGAAAGGAGAAAAAATAGAAAAAGAGATTAAACTTTGAATGTTTTTGTGGATGTTGTTTCGCATCCTCACAATTGTATGCGTGTACATTCTCTTCGGTTTTATTATGAAGAAGTTAAGTTTTCCACTTGTGCTAACAAATATTTAGTATTAATGAATCCTTTCTTAAGAAGCCATGTACTATTCAGTAGCGTGGATTTGGTTCTTCTGTCTTTGGCATTGAGTGGTAGGATTTTGTTTCATGTAAAATAATAATAAGTGGCTGTTTTCTTCAGTGCAGGTCAAAGATGATGGTATGTTACTTAGTACGAAAATTGCTGGGGTACAGAGGAAATGGGATGGTATCTGTACGCACCATCACTATAATCAACCTCTCCCAAAAATAAATAGCAACCAATTAACTTTCCAATTTCCATGTGTTCCGGGTACTCAAGTTGCCGAGAAAAGGAAAGGGAATGCCAGTAATGACACCAGCAACCATACAAATGCATCATCGACTGAATGTGGAAGCAAGAATAAAGTTCAATTTTTGTCTACAGATTTAGAACAGATTTCTTCATTGAAAACACGTAGTTCATTGGATGTGCTTTCAGAGGCCAAGAATCTGAAAATTTTGTCCAAATCTTATGAAAAGCCTTCGGCAGTTGAAGATGAGTCAGCCATCCTCAAACCAAATCCTTTGAAGTCTTCAAGTGCTAGCATCAATAATGGTCATACATCTCCAACTTCAATAACTTCAGTGAGTCGAGGTTTGAGTCTGCATATGCTTTCTGCTTCTACAGGCGGGGAATCAGGGAAACCAGTGGATCAATGTCGTGTGGATCGTATTAAAGAATTTTCAGGCAGCTTGTCAACAGAAGCCGACACTTTCAGTGGAATTATCTCAAACCACGCTCATTCCTCCTGTGTCTTTAATTCAAAAGATCCTAAGATGCTTTACAAAGCTCTAGTTGAAAGAGTTGGTCAGCAGGAAGAAGCTATTAGGATGGTAGTTGAAACAATAGTTCAACGTCAAACAAAAATTGCAGGCTGTCGTGGAGACTTGTGGTTTAATTTCCAAGGTCCTGATAGGCTGGGTAAGAAAAGACTTGTTGTCGCTCTATGTGAAATATTATATGGAAGCACAGAAAGTCTTGTTTGTGTGGATCTAAGTTTCAAGGAGGCGATGTCCCATACAGACACACTATTCAATCTCCAAGGAATGAATACATATGATGTAACAATCCGAGGGAAAACTGTTGTCGACTATTTAGCAGAAAATCTCAGCAAGAAACCATCTGTTGTCTTCCTTGAAAATATTGACAAGGCTGATCCGGTAGTCCAAAATAAATTGTCTCATGCTGTTAATACTGGTAGATTCTCAGATTTGCAAGGAAGAGAAGTAAATGTAAGGAATTCCCTCTTTGTGACAACTACAAGGTTCATGGTTTCCAGTAGCCAGCAGACAACTAAATACTCGGAGGAAAATATATTGAGAGCAAAGGGCTGGCCAATTCGGATGTTGATAGGAATTGATCTCAATGATGATCTAACGAGCCAAAATGCAAGTCGGATAGATGGCACTGATAAAGGATTCTCTAGCCCGATTTTGATGAACAAAAGAAAGCTTATTGGTACTGATGGAAGTACCGCCCCATGTGGAGGCTTGGAGACAACAAAACGAGTTCACAAGGCATCAAACTCGTTTCTGGACTTGAACCTTCCTGCTGAAGGAAGCGAAATATGGGACACTTGCTCTGCAGACCCTGATTGTGATTCCATCTCTGAAAACTCCAGGTCATGGCTCGAGGACTTCATTCAACGAATTGATAAAATGGTAATCTTCAAGCCTTTTGATTTTGATGGACTCGCTGATAAAATACTTGAGGACATGAAAGAGTGCTTGTGCAAAGTCGTCGGCACAGACTGTTTGTTAGAGACAGAGCCAGAGGTAATCGAGCAACTTCTCGCAGCCACATATCTAATAGGCTGCAAGAAAGTTGAAGAGTGGATACAACATGTTCTTAAGCAGGGATTCATAGCTGCTCGTAAAAAGTTTAGCCATAATGCTTGCTCTGTTGTGAAACTTGTCTCTTGCAAAGGCATTTCCCCGGAAGAAACACCACAAATTCTCCTTCCTCCTAGAATTATGACGAACTGATTTCTCATATAGAGTTTCTTTGTAATTACATGTATAAGGTAATGTTTTTAGCATCTAATTAGCTCTTGGTAGCCCGTTGATCCCATAAAATATTGGGTTTTTTGCAGGCTTGTACCATGTAATTTAGACTTCTAGGTCTTGCACATTTTTTTCCTTCTCTTTAGCTGGTTCTTGATGCACTAGTATTTGGTTGTAAAATTATGTACATGTAGCTTAAATTTATGTGTTTTTGAGTAATAGTAATAAAATTAAGCCACATTTATTTGAATTCTGGTCTGAAATAGAAGCAGTTCATCAACGGTGAATTAAGCAACATTCTCTTTTGGTCGCAAGTGTATGCACAAGCTTGAGTAGCTTCTCCACATTGGCTCTTAATACTCGGCTGGATGCGGTTGGAAAAAAATACTTCAAATGAGGGACGAAATACCAATATAGGAGATGGAGAAACTTTTGGTGGTGTTGTGGCTTTGCTGGAGGCTAGAAGGATAGTAACGTGTAGACACAGACCAATTTTGGGCATACAGCTGAAAATATTAGTGGAAATGCTGAGTTTTACCAGGAGGAGTACGCGTGTTGGATCGTGCTTAAAATTCAATTAAATATGAAAATATAGACATTATTGGGGTTCTACTCGTTTAATAAAAGTCAACAATAATGACTAATTTTTCAATTTAAATCCGATTTTAATCCCTACCGAACACGTCCTAAGTCAATAAATTTAAAAAAGAGGCTATTGGCGCAATACTATGGTTCTGCTGCCAAATACCCAGCCTTTCCAAATTGGATGAAAACCCCCTCATATCACCTTTGAGGTGCGCCCTTATTTATTTATTTTTTCCTATTTTCTTAATAAAACATTGTGAAACGGTAAAAATTATATATATACAAAATAAATAAATTTTCTTAATAAAACATTGTGATATATTCGTCGTTTCACAATGTTTTATTAAGAAAATAGGAAAAATAAATAAAAAAGGGCGCACCTCAAAGGAAAAAAAATTTGCATTACTTAAAATAAAAACTAGGAAAAAAATTTGCATTACTTAACTTGATTTTTATTTTAATTTTTTAAAATTTATTTTGTATATTAATGCAAATTTACCGTTTTACCCCTTTTAAAATTAATGAAAATGATACAAAGAAGTCGAGTGGCCATAGTGAAATGTTATATGAAATTTAGTGGTCATAATGAAACGTTATATGAAATTGGATGACCATGGTCAAACAAAATCAAGTTGGGAGGCCATGGTGATACTAAATATAAAATTCGATGGTCATGGTGAAACAAAATCAAGTTAAGTGGCCATGCAGACACAAAGTTTAAAAAGTTGGGTGGCCACCGGTGTATTTAACCCCATTCGGTTCTTTTGCTCTGCTCTTCCAGTTTTTCCGACATTTCAGTTGCTGCTTTTATTTTAATCTCTGCACTCAAGAAGTTCAATAGTCTCGGCAGGATCTCATTTCGATAGATCTTCTTTCTTGGCCTATACGAAGAGCCAATGAAGTTTTGCCATTTCGAATTGTTGCTGCCCCAATTCCAGCAAAACTTCATAAAAACCTGGTTCCGCCCACAAGATTCCCACAATACTACTGCTCAAAAATCGTATCTTTATGTATATAAATGTATGTAACTGTATATTTTTTGTATTATTGTAGCATTCAGGAAGAACAACAAACTGTAGAGTGGCTATGGAGACTTAAGAATCGAAATACGTTCTCTAAAATAAGGGTAATTAAATTAACGAGAAGACCATTTTTGTGGGCTAATTGAATCTGTGTGTGAGAGAGAATCAAATTGGTATCGTCTCTTTGGATTTTTATAATTGTTTAAGCTGAATATCTGAGTCTGAATCCACAGTCTACAGTTCAAAATTTGGGACTAAGAGAATTTCTGTGAAGAGGAAGCGACGGCGGCGGCGGCCGTGGTGGTGGGAAGCGGGGTAGGTAGGAGATAAATGTATTTTTTTTTTAATTATTTATATGGACTCGTTTGTACATTCTTGAAAATTTTGAGGTTACAACTGCAATTAGCTCTTTAGTTTTTTGTTTTCTCTCCTTTTATTTTATTTAAATATGGGGATATATTTATCATTTTACAAGTTTTTATTGAGACAATAGAAGAAAATGAAATCTTTCGCACCTCAAATGTCATATAAGGGGTTTTTGCCCAATATTAGTATTACGCCGATAAAACCTTTAAAAAAAAACATATAAGCCCATGTTTGAGCCAAATTAAAATTTTCATTCTCGTTCTTCTACTCATTTTCAATCACATATTCATTGATAAAATAATATTTTAACTTTTCATTATTTTTCAATCACACATTCTCCATCAATTTACTATTTTAAAATACATTATTTCAAAATAACGTGGTTCAAACACATCCTTAAAGGCGAGAATATAAGTTGAATAAAAAAAAAGGTACTTAAATAATCTTAATAATCTCAAGGGAACCATTTTTGCCCGCGTCCAACTAATAAGTGAAGTCCCAATTGAGAATAATTGCACATCATTCTTCAAGTTGTGGAATATTAAGGGGATCCATTGTGCTCTCGTAATTATCCATTACCTTGTCAATTCTTGACTTATGGAGTTTTAACTTTTAAGTAATTAATTGGTTATATATTACTCCACAATTTTACCGACGCTTACAAATATAGATGCTACGTATAGGATCAAACTAGGTATACATTAAAAACGTATACCTGATTTGACAGTCCTTTCACAATAGTGGGGGGCCGCTTATTTTTGGAAGTAAACTTGGTGTACAAGAGGCTTTATCCCTATATATAAACGTGGAAAGTTCGTACTACTAGACCCCAAATTATCCTGTTGCAAATTAGTTTTAAACCTTTTAAAATGAACAAATTGATCCAAAAAATTTTATTTTTGTTGACAATTAGTTTTAAAAAGTCGAAAAATCTATACTAAATTGTCGTGTGGCTCTTCTATGTCTAACACATAAAACTACGTGTTTTTTTCTCTCTAAATTTAGACAATTACATATAAGTTTGAGATTATGCTTGTTTTCCATGATGGTTATGTATGAATATTAAAATTTGAAAAGCCACTGCTCACTAAATTTTATTGTTGTTTTCAATTAATCACAAAAATTTATGAATGATTATGAGAGAGATGGCAGGATAGGTGACCTGTCCCTTTAATATTGGCGAAAACTATTTATTCCCATAAAATAAAGCCTTCATTTTCAGCCTTCACAGAAATGTCGGCAAAAGATGTAAATGGAAGGTAAGCAATTGTTTTCTGCCAACCACCCATAGCCACGTGCAATATTTCAGAATTAATAATTTTTAAAAAAAACGTTTGATTAATAATGCACGTGCGCATTTAAACTTTATTTAAATAATCAAAGTGAAGGTGAAAGTGAGGCTGAGCTGTCTTAATTCCCCTAACAACCGTGCTATAGGTCCCGGCTCAATGACCGAGACATTTTCCAGGGTGCCAGCTGACGTCGCCCTATTGGAGGGAGGGAGGGGGGGGGCCACTCCAATAGGGGGGCTATCCAAGGTCCCGGTCATTGAGCCGGGACCTTTGGCTTTTCCCTTCCCCTAATAAAGCCAGTAATGTGATGTGATATTTAGATGATGCGTAACCGACGCTAATAACGAGATGGGAAAAGTTCACAAATTAAGTATTAACTTTGTCAATTATAAAAATTAGGTGTTAAATTTCAAACTTGCAAAAATCAAATATTTATTATTAATTAATATTAATCAGTTAAAAATTAATTTTTGGTCACAGTTTTTTTGCAGGTCACAAATTTCCAAATTAGTTCGTCACGGATTTTTTCAATAGTCACATATAAAAAAATTTCTAGGTCACAGATAACAAAATGGTTGGTCACAGATTATAGAATTTTAAGGTTACAGATTATATTTTTAGTCACAGAAAACCAAAACCACAAGATCCTCCACCGCACCACCGTCGACTGTCACCACTATTGTCAACCCACCACACACCACATCAAGTAAATATCACCGTTGTCCTACCTAGATCCACCGCACCATCATCACCACACAACCTCACCAACACCACCCAAATCACCACTGCCAACAACCACACCTATGTTTTGAAGAAAAACACCAGCAAAATCATCAATTTCAGTAGGAACATATGCATCTCGAGGAGGAAGATGGGCAAATTCAATTCCAGAAGAAAAACACCATCAGATAATACAAATTAAATTATTAGGTACCCATTATTAGAGAGAGAAGTGGAAGAAGTTGAACTAATATTTGTAGTAGCGGAGGATTCACAGATGAAGCTTCTGTTTTTGTCATTGAAGTTCCTGTGACGGCGAGTATCCTTGTATAGGGCGTTGAAGGCTAATGTGTTCACGAGGTTAATAGGAGTGATTAAGTTCCCCCAGTAACCAGAAGAAGATAAAAATGAAGACACCAAACTACTTGTGACAACTAAATTTAAAATTGCGGTGGCGCCGACCGCCATCATATGAGGTTTTCCATTACAAAGGCAGTTGCTACTCCGGATATTAAAGCATATTCTTCAAACAATAGGCTGCAGCAGCGTCGAGCAACGTCGATCTCAGAGTGCCACCTGTTGTTAGGTGTCGTGAATCGCCGCTGTGATGCATTTGACAGAGAGGAAAAGAATGGGGAAGAGGAGGGAGGAGAGAGAGAGAGAGGGGAAAGGAGTAGAGAGATAAATTAGGTCATCAATTAGGGTTTTAATATAATACCTGATTTTTGAATAAATAAATTTTAGATCTAATTTTTAAAACCAATCTTTAAACACTTGAATTTATGTAATTATCACTAACAAAATTGCTAATTGTACACACTTGGTACGCAATCTTCTACAGGGGTCCACAATAGAGCCCATATTGTGGGGCCCACACACATGTGAGAGGTTTGTGTAGGAGATTGTTTACCAAATGTGTAAGTGTAGCATTTCTCGTGCTAATAATAACACTATTTGGATAATTTTGAAGGCAAATAATAATAATAATAAAATTAAGAAATATTTTTTTTTATGTGTTAATTCAGCATATTTTTTTCCCCTGGCTCTGCTCTAATGAAGTGTGATTTTTATTTGGTAATTTTCCACGGTATAGATTTAAGAAGTAGAGGCGGTCAGGAGGGTACAGGTTGTATAATTTCACATGGCCTCAACTTTGTAGGGGCACTAAAAATATTTTTGTTATATATTTTTGGTTCTAGAAAAGTAATTTTTATGTTTTAAAAGGGTAAATTTTTGTTACATGAAAGAGACACGGTTTTAAGTATTTTTATTGGTGCCTGCAAATTTTTTAAATTATATGAAAGGACCACCATCTTAAAATATTCTATGGGGCACCCAAAATCTTATGGTCGACCCTGTTAAGAAGGTATGTTATTTGTTTGTTTTGCTATATTAACACCAAAAATTTGTTTAGTTGCATTACTTTTTAATTGCACTAAAGTTCCAATCTTTGCTTGTTATCATTTCACTTCCTTTTTTATCGAATTATTATCGTCAATCTTTGATTACATTCTGTCCATGATAATGATTTATGTCTAAATATTTTTGTAGCATGCTTAGAAATGAGAAACAAATGCTTTTGTTCATGTTCCTATATTTGCAAATTTTAAAAGTATGATACTTTTTTTTTATGGAAATTGTGATCAAGGACAAGTACTAATTGATGAAAAGTTGAGTATAAAAATGCAATAAAATTTTTTTAGGAACATAAGTACGATAATGAGCAAATACTGAAGCCTTTTAATGCAATTAAAAAATCGTACTTCCATCTATAATTTGGATTCGGATAGTCCTCATGTTGTGAAAATCATGAGGTCCAATAAATAGATACGTAATTTCAAATGTGATCATACAATCAAAATTCAACAGTTGCGAAACTATTTGTAAATTTCTTATGCGACCACGTAAAGAAACATCGAGAAGAACATTGTGATAAGATTTCACATGCAACATGTTATGCACCACATAAACAAATATAAAACAAATGTTCATTGTCAAGTTATGCAACTGAAACGAAAATGACTTGCTTGCAAAATACTTCTAATATAAACCCCTGGAATTATTTTTTTCAAAATAAATTTATCATTGCTCAAATGGTTCTTTCAGATGTTCGATGCGATGAATTGTTATAACTAATGTTTGGTTTAGAAATTGAAGATTATACTTGTTCGTTTGTACTTGTTTGTGTGAGATTTTCGAATTATATAGAGCTTCGTCGAAATTCTTTCGTAAATTTGATTTTAAATCATCTGTTTTTTTTTTTTTTTTCAACATATGATTTAACATACTTTTAAAAACTTATCACTAACGGTTGGAGCCTGGAGGACTTGGTCTCACACCGCAAGCTAACAAAATAAAATTGACAGCGAATTTATTTTGCCAAACACAGTGCTGCCACACGTTAAATTGGTCCCCACCAACAAAGTTATCTGGCACTTGGTCCATGTCATTTTACAAGTGCTCATGATCTAGACGATTCGACCCATTAATGTAAATCGGAACATACTCAACTTGCTTCAAGTCGGTTCATGGGTCCATATGTTAATTATGACGAGTGGTTTTTTCAGCCTCCGATCCATGTGGACCGATCTGATCAACTCAATAGTGTTATTCACATTTCAAATACATTGAATCAATAAAATTAAGAATGTGTTTGAGCCACATTATTTTGAAATAGTTGATTGATGGAAAATGTGTGGTTGAAAAGGAAGGAAAATGTAATATAATTTTTTTTTTTTTTTTTTTTCTGCATTTCTATTAGGAATGACAATGGAGCAAATAAACCCTTTTGTCCCCCCTGCTCTATCAAGAATTTTTGAAAAGCAGGCGAAAGGGTGGAACATTATGAGAATTAAAATATCTTCATGAAATTATGTCCTACCTAACACTTAGAAGTAAACCACAAATATGCTAGAATCTCACTGGGTAGCTTCGATTTCATACTTGTGAACCATTCAAAATTTGCCACACATCAATTACCCAACATCTCAAACTCTATCAGGGTAAGTTCTTCTGAACTGGACCAATCAAAAGGTGACACAAATCTTCGAAATCTCTACATCATATTTCCCAATAAAAACCACCGGATAATATTTCACTAGGGGTGACAAACGAGCACTCGGCTCGGCTAGGCTCGTTACACACAAGCTCCAGCCGTGGCTCGTTTTAAAACGAGCCGAGCTTCTGCTCGGCTCGTTGCTTGTGGACGAACTCGGCTTGGCCCACGAGCTCGTCTCTCGCGAGCCAAGCCGAGCTGCTCGGCTCGCGGTTCACCTTTTTTGAATTTTTTAATTTTTTTTAACTA
>CAIGRO010078210.1:0-10696 GCA_903798355.1 Fraxinus baroniana | reverse complement strand
TTATATTCTTAGAAATTGATATAAAAGTTTCTTATTATTTTATTTATGTCAAAATTGAATGATTAAAATTGAAAAACTAGCCGTTATTATTGACTTTTATTAGACGAGTGGACCCAATAACGATCATATTTTCAATTTTAATTAAATTTTAAGCACGATGGAACACGCCTTTAAGGTCGAAGAAATGAGTGAATGTTAATGCGAGGATGGAGGGTTAATTATCCGATCTGTCACGCAACTATATCAACCTTGACTCCATTTTAATTTTAATACAATCTTTTCCTTTGTTCTTTTAAATCGCACATTCTTTAATAAAATAATATTACATGGTTAGATTAACGAGTGGCCACCCAATTTCATATTTGGGGTCACTATAGCACCCAATTTGATTTTGTTTCACTACGACCACTCAACTTTATACTTAGTGTCACCATGACCAATCAATTTGATTTTATTTCACCAAGGTCATTCAATTTCATATAACATTTTATTATGACCACTCAACTTCTTTTCACCATTTTCATTAATTTTAAAAAGGCTAAAATGGTAACTTTGCATTATGAGGGTGTTTGGTGGGGATTAAAATTAGATTTTTAATAGATTGTGATAGAAATTTTTAAAATATGTTGTTGAAAAGATGTGAGACTCATGAAAGATGTAATTAATAATGATTGTTTGAATTTGACTTAGATTAAAATCAGATTTTAATCCTGCCAAACATGCCCATATATAAAATAAATTTTAAAAAATTTTGAAATAAAACTTATGTTTAAAAAACAAAATAAAATAAGAACTTATTTTTTTAAAAAAAGATACTTAGAAGAATAAATAAAATAAAAAATTATTTTAAAAACATTTTTAAAATAAAATAAAAACTTATTTTAAAAAAATAAAATAAAGAATTATTTTAAAATAAACGTTTTAAGTTTTTATTTTAATTTTTTAAAAACTTATTATATATATAATGCAAAGTTACTATTTTAACCATTTTCAAATTAATGAAAATGGTAAAAAGAAGTTGAGTGACCATAGGAAAATGTCATATGAAATTGGATGGCTATAAACGTTATAGGGTAAATAGCACAGAACATCCCTACCTTTCAATGTCNTTTTTTTTTTTTGGCATTTTCACTCATACCTTCCACTTTTTATTGCGCAAAAGGTCATTTTCAACCATTTTTTTAATAAAATGACTATTTTACCCTCATATTCAAACAAAACAAAAAGAAAAGAAAAGAAGGTGGTGCTATATGGATCTATAGGTGGCGGCTTGGTGGTGGTGGAGAATTTATGACTTATCTGTAATATTTTGAAAAATTTAGGACTATAATTACAATTAGTTGTTTATTTTTTCTTTTCTTTTTGTTTTATTTGAATAAGATGGTAAAATCGTCATTTTATTGAAAAAGTAGTTGAAAATGACTTTTTGCGCAATGAATGGTGGAAGGTAGGGGTGAAAATGTCAAAAAAATGAAAGATAATAACGTTTTGCATAATGTCATTCAAAAGGTGGGGACGTTTTGTGCTATTTACCCAAACGTTATATGAAATTGGATGTCCATGATGAAATAAAATCAAATTTGGTGGTTATGGTGACACTAAGTATAAAGTTGTGTGGTCATGATGAAACAAAATCAAATTGAGTGGTCATGATGACACCAAGTATGAGGTTGGGTGGCTACCAGCGAATTTAACCCTAATGTTACACTTAAATTTAAAATTTCCTTTTTTTAACCACATACTATTTCAAAATACATTGTTCCCAAAATCTCGTAAAAATAAAGCTCAAACAAGGGTCGGCATTATTACTTAATAATTGAACTTAAAAATATATCTTAATGGCGACTAAACTATGCACCGTGTTATACATTTATCATTTAAGTGGGAAAAACTGTTAGATTCAACAAACAGCGTTATCTTGAGCAATGAATGAGTAAACGGAGCATAGTTCAGTGATCATTAAGATACAATTTTAAATTCAATTATTATATAGTAAGAATGTGTATGGTTCGGACATCATTAAGATACAATTTTCTTTTCTCAAATCGACCTCCGTGAAAGAAAAACCCTAAAAATGAAGGGGGGAAAAGAGGAAACTAAAAATTAGAGGCATGTAAATTGAAGAAAAAAATAGAACTTTTTGGAATGACAAATTTCTACAAAATATTCACTTTTGCCTGTAAGTGTCTCATTTTTTCAAAAAAAAAAAAATATGGTTTTTTTGAAAGTAGTGGTTGATATTTCTGCAAAAGATTAGATTTTTAAAATTTTAAGATCAAAGGTTTTTGTAAAAGATAGGATTATTTGTTTACTTTGGAACGAAATTGGATTGTAGAATTAGGCAAGTGGGATTTCTACGAATGATTGGATATTTGAAAGTGGATTCCAAATGAAAAAAATTGATCTTCCGTAGAAATCTATGATGGTCAATTCTGAAAAGTTCTATTTTTCCTCATTTTCTTCTTTTGCATAGATCAATACGAGGGAAGAAGAAATTTTTACTATTTTATAATTGAACTTAAAAATGTATTTCATTAGTCAATGAACTATGCATTGTATTATCCATTCATCGCTTTAGTTGACGCTATTTGTTGAACATAACGAATTTTTTCACTTGAATGATGGATGTGTAACACGGTCTATAGTTCAGTGATCAATGAAATATATTTTCGAGCCCAGTTATTAAAAAGTAGTACTTGGTATAATCCAATGATCATTCAAATAATTAACTCGGGAATTGAGGTATAAAAAGTTTGCAACTTTTTCTTTGGGTAATTGGCGCAAAACGTCCTTACCTATGACGAGTTTTGTGGAAAACGTCCCTACGTTTGATTTTTTGGTGCAGAACGTCCCTACCTTTGCATTTTCTTGCTCAAAACGTCCTTTTAACCAATTTTTAACATTAAATGACCATTATACCCTTACATTTAAATAAAATAAATATAAACATAAAGAACAAATTACAGTCATACTCCCAAACTTTTTAAAAGTTACAAAATAGTCCAAAAGTTTTATTAAAATATAAAAAATGAAAAAATAAATAAAATCTCTCTTTCCCCAACCCTACAGTCCACTCGCCCAACCACCACGGCAACCACACCCAAATTGCTGGGTAGATCCAAGGGTCTCCTTTTCACCAATTGACAAAAAAGGGATTCCATAGTAAAGTGAAGTTACTGCCAACGTAATTACAAATCGAAAACTCTAATCACTATAATTTATCATTTCTCCAGCAGAAAAAGAATTTTGCTTTTGTTTTGCAGAAACAACAGCAAAAGATTAGATATCATTTAGATGGGTTCAATTGACAAAAAAGGGTTCCATAGTAAAGTGAAGTTACTGCCAACGTAATTACAAATCGATCAATATAGAGTCAAAAAATGGGAAAATGGGTAATGGGAAAATTTACAATTTAAGTTTACTCTTCCTCTCCAGCAGATTCACCACTCTTTTTGTTGTTCTTCCTTGCATACCTCTGGTTCCTCAAAAACTTTGGGCCCATCTGGATATCAAATTACAGAAAAATTAATGAATAAAATCACAAATATTCGAAGCCACACACGTACAAGAAATCTGGTGAATGAATATCAACTAACCCCTTTGGTGGAGGTGTGGTGTTGGCGTTTGGGTTTCTTGATGCCGTTCTTGTGGGACTGGTTATGGGCAGTGTGGTTCTTCGATTTCGCCATTTCTTCTCTGCACCGGAAGGAAAAAAAATGCCGTGGTGGTTGGGTTGGTTGGGCGAGGAGGAAGAGGCGAGTGGACTGTGGAGTGTGGGATTGGGGAAAGGAGAGATTTTATTTATTTATTTATTTTTTATATTTTAATAAGACTTTTGGACTGTTTTGTACCTTTTAAAAGTTTGGGAGTATGACTGCAATTTGTTCTTTATGTTTATATTTATTTTATTTAAATGTGAGGGTATAATGGTCATTTAATGTTAAAAATTGGTTAAAAGGACGTTTTGCGCAAGAAAATGCAAAGGTAGGGATGTTCTGCACCAAAAAATCAAACGTAGGGACGTTTTCCACAAAACTCGTCATAGGTATGGACGTTTTGCGCCAATTACCCTTAATTTATCAATAAATCCATACGTACCCCTGGCAGTGTACAGGGCCAAAAAAGGTTACACCGCATTGGGCTTGCGTGTAATATTATTTTATTGGAGAATGTGTGATTGAAAATGAATTTTGAAAAAAATGAATATTTAGAAAAATGGGGTTCAGATAAGAAGTTTATTTTCGAAGTGAAGAAAGGAGGCAAATATTATAATTTTATTGGAGGCCAAACATGGGCTTAATATATCAAGAGGAAATTAGATGGGAAGATCACTTTTAGAGAGAGAAACTGAAATGTGTTTAGGGATGGCAACGGGCGGGGCAGGGGAGGTCCAGCCAAGCAAATCCCCGCCCCGTTCTCTGTTTAAGGAGGCCCTTGTCCCGGTTACTGTCCCGCTTTAATTTTTTTTTTTTTAAAGTTTTTGATAATTTATTTTTATTGACCCCTTTCGTTAGACTTAGACAAATAATTTTAGTTGTCATTTTCTATTAGAACTAATGATTTCTTGAAATTTTTTATTTAAAGTACTGAATTCTAAAAAAAAAAAAAGTTAAGCGGGGTGGGGGCACCCGTTTCCCATCCCCTCCCAGGGCCCCGCAAGTATCGAGTTTGTCGTATTTTTTTGCCATCCCTAAATGTGTTAAAGTTTACAGCACTTTTCATCTTCTAAATAATGTCCATTTTTTTTTTAAATTCTTGATGAATATACCCTTCTCACTTCAAGAGTGTTACCAAATTCTCCATCCTCAATTTTGCATGTATTTCCATCCATCTAAAATTCTCATCAAACTAGACAAAGTTGACGAGAATGTGTAGTGCATTTAGACACACACACTCTTCCTTTTTGCACGGTATCGAAACATCTAGTCATTCTTATCAAAGTAGGCAAAGTTGATGAGAGATTCTAGTCCATTTAGACACTCTAGTCTTCCTTGTCAAGATGACATTTTAATTAAAGGGCAATATAATTATTTTACATGACTGAATGGCCATATTTGATAAAACTTTGGAGGGAGACAAATTTCAAGTCAGCACAATAAAAGTAAACTAGTTGGAAAAATTTCTCATTCATATGGCTAGTAGAGTGTGGTTGTACTCTCTGATGATTATTATTATTATTATTATTATTGGTTTAATTTGGAGAGGAGTGTGTTATTTTGGTATCAGTGAACTCTTAGAAAAATTTGAATCGTGAAAGTTGTCTCTCTCTTTTCAAAAAATTGAAAATTGCTCAATTTAAATTCAGTAGTAGGTTTAGCCCCAAAGAAGATTAATCTTAAATTGAACATAGGATATCGTGTTATTCAATTGCTAAATGAAAATATGACGATTATTCAGATTCACCATTCAGAAGAGTTTTTGAAACACGAATTGGTGCTTGGGTGTTGCCTTGTTCTTTTCCTTACTTTAGAGTTAGTGAAAGAAATATCTTGTAGTTGCACACTTGGTGGCAAAACATGCTTTATGAGTTATCATCTAGTGACACGAAGGTGGCATGCCTATATGTGAAGATGGATTGGTCTCCCTGATCTTGTGCTTATTTCTGTAGTTCCTGGTCCTATTTCAAATCTTTCTTTGGTCCCTAAGAAATATAAAGTACAAAGTTGAGGCTACTATTCACCTTCTTGGAGAATCTGATCTTATTGTATTATCCTCCTTGAGTCCTTGTTGCCAATCTGTAACTTTGGCATGAGCTTGATGATTGTACAAGAAATTATGGGTAGTGATTCTGGTACTACCAACTTCTCTACCTTGATTCCCCCCAACCCACACACACACACACAAAATAAATAAATAAATAAAATAAAAATCTCAACCTTGTATTCTTTCTGCTGGAAAGGTTGGAGAACCTTATTTGAGGAACATATCAATGTGAAGCTGATCGTTTGCATAAGACTTAGATATTGAAAGCAATCTAGTAGACATTGTTACTCAAAACATATCGTTTCTAGTAATAGGCTAACTGTCTCTACCACTGTTAGTATAGCTACATAATATAAGAATATGCACGCTAAAACAACAAAATAAGGAAAACCTAGTAAATTACCTATATAAAAACTTTCTCAAAAATTTATCGTAAAAAAAGAGAAATGAATTTCGTTTGGCATTGAAATGTAGAACATGCCATATGCAATTGCATTTCATAATCTAAAATCAATTTTTTTTGAAAAATAAACATCATCTAAAACCTTCTTCTATTGTCTTTGAGTCTCTTTTCTCTCTGTGATCCTGCAGACGCCTTTGTATTCATCCATCTATGCCTGAAGTGTATGTCCTTGTATAATAAGATATACCTTATGTACTTCTACTGTATAGGTGATAGTTGTATGTCAAATTTCTCAGCTACCCCCATTGCATACATTCTGCACAAAATTTTATCTTATGAAGCGTGAAACTAGGTTAATGCTTAATAATCTTTGACAATTTTGGAGTTCTGCAATTGCTTTGAAGCCATAAATAATCATGTTATGGAGCCTTGAAAAAATTTAATATTCATCTTCGAGTGCATTTTCCATTAAATTATTTTTTGATCCCTGAAGTATATCACTTGTTGCATCAATCTTCCAGGTAATTTAATATTGTTGCTATATATACTTGGTTAAATATGAGTGATGGCCTGACTCTTAACTACCATACCCCAATCTTTACTCGAGGAAAACTGAAGCTTGCAAATGAGTATAATTTTTGAATGAAAGTATTTACATAATACAGAAAAAAGGTTGTCTATTATGGAGACTTGAATTAGGAGATGGTCTATAGAAAACTGCTGCCTCTGATGTGTGCATCATCCTATTGAAGTGGAGATGAAGTGATTTTCAGACCGACTCTTTTTTCTTTTGCACTGTACGGGACTGAAATCTGCTCATGTGACTTCATTTCCAGCAAAATCATTTATCATGATTTTTTCTCATCTGCTCTATATCAGGTGGGGCTCTGGATTTTCGGTGGAGTCCTGAATGTGGATGCTGTTACTGCTGCAATTCTCGGATTGTCTGTCCTCCTTATCACTGGAGTTGTGACATGGAAAGAGTGCTTGGCTGAGGCAGTTGCTTGGGACACCCTTACCTGGTTTGCTGCACTGATTGCAATGGCTGGATATCTAAACAAATATGGTCTTATCTCCTGGTTTAGCCAAACTGTCGTTAAGGTTTGCAACATTCCATGCCTTTCCTAAATTATTCGATGTGCTGGTGCATTTTGAGTTTTTTTTCTTTTTTTTTTTTGGGTAAAGAAAATGCTAACAAACTTGACATCATAGTGTTTTTAACCGGCATAAAGCTTTCATATATTATTAATGGTGACTGCTGGGACGTTAAAGGCCAAAATTTCCATAAGGTGGAGTAGAGGAATTATAGTGTTAATGGATGTTTGGCCAAACTAGAATTGGTAAGATAAGAAAAGATAATATTAACCACCAACGTCACCAAGCAGATTTGGCACCTATAGAGTATAAATTAAGAGAAGGATGAGTTAAGTGGGTGGTAAAATCTAGCAGAAAGGAGCTTCTATTTTACAAAAGTGGTTGTGATCCGTGTAGAACTGGTTAGGAAATAGAGAGGTTTATCAAATAGCATAGCATTCAGTAGTTGCAAAGAAATTGATTGTATGGATCTTCTAATAGATTTATTGATAGATCAAACAGAGTGGCCAAAAAGTATACATATAACTGATCGCAAATTTAGTGCATGTTTGTCAAAGCTTATAATTGCTTATAAGTTTGTCAAACTTTATTCTTATTCACATATTATGTAGGATCCACAATTTTCACCTACTTTTTAACAACACATTCTGTAGGATTCATTGTTTATAAGCAATTATAAGATTTGGCAAACATACACTCACTTGGAATATGGTGAAGTTTATTATTGATTTTGTTTAGAAACTACTAAAATACTTATTGAGTTCCCATCTCCCTCAAAGATATTAAAAGATATCCTGTTATCTCATGTAAGATGGAAAATCTTGTTATCGAATGTATGAAGTTCAAATAATTCACTTGAGACCCCCATCTAATCTTTCTAATTCATATCACTGTATTTGTCATTAGTTGTTTACACTTCTTCTACTATAAACAAAGGAAAAGAGACCTCATTGGTGCAGATTTTCATTAATATATCTTAGGGTTTCTCATTGCCCTCCATCCATTTCTTTTATAATTTCTCTCTCAGGCTATGCAACTCAGTACACATGAAAAATTGCATCTACTTTTTATGGAGTTCCATAGTTCTCATATAACTGATCGCTAGTTTCACTTGTTTATATTTGCTTTTTTGGCAGTTTGTTGGCGGATTGGGTCTTTCATGGCAGCTATCTTTTGGCATTCTTGTTCTTCTTTACTTCTATTCTCACTATTTTTTTGCTAGTGGGGCTGCTCACATCGGTGCTATGTTTACAGCATTCTTATCCGTAGCTAGTGCTCTTGGTACTCCATCATACCTTGGAGCCATTGTTCTCTCCTTCCTTTCTAATCTTATGGGTGGCATCACCCATTATGGTATTGGCTCAGCACCCGTGTTCTATGGTGCTGGCTATGTGCCACTAGCGAAATGGTGGGGCTACGGATTCCTGATCTCCGTTGTCAATCTTATAATCTGGCTCGGAGTTGGAGGGATATGGTGGAAGTTTATTGGGTTGTGGTAGACGCACTGATTAAGCCGATTGGCTAATCCGTGTTTTCGGGAATCATTCTATCTTTGTCCATTTGGTAAGATTTTTGCGAGAAATATCATCAGTAGCTTTATATTGATACAAGTTCTTGAGTAAATTCGAATTGATTTGAAAAATCCATCCATATAATAAAATAGAGATTTGAAGTTTGGAAAATCTTATTAATCTATTTGACATTAGTGTTATAATTTTGAAATGTTGCATATTTATTATTGCTTGTATAAATAATTTTGAGAAGATGAACAAACTATCTAGACCGTAGATCCATTCATTTGGACAAGAAACGATAGATCTCAGATGTTTGCAATTGTCGAAGTAAATTGTTAAAACTTGTTGAGATCGACACTTCTAATCGAGGAATCACGTGTAGTTTATATAGTCAGTTCTAGCATAAGAAACGTGCTTAAGATCATTTTTGTGGTCACTTGATACAATTACTTTTCGAATCTTTTTTTTTTTTTTCTTTTTTTATAATCGTGAATATTCGAACTAGCTTGCATTCACTTCAACTAATTCAACGAGACCCTGAAGTTTACTCACCTCAATAATTCTGAGGAGATTCGAAATAATGACAATTTGGAAGCAATTTCAATGGTCTGATCAATTGAGCAATCTCGAGGTTAATTTTTCAAACCCTCTTCAAGAAATGAAAAATATATAAATCTTTATTCAATATTTATGTAAAATTAGACGAACAAGAATCACATCACAAATAAAATGAAGATCTCTCTATTTCTCAAGTGAAAATTATCTCCTTATTTAAAAATTAATTAAGCAACTATTATGATAATAATAAAAAGTCGAAGACTAATTTGCTAGTCTAACTTAGCCCCGATTGTATAGAACTTAAAATTTAGATTTTAATCAAAATCAATAATCAATTTTAGTACGATATTTCATCTGATTCGCAACTTTTTAATCATATATTTTATCAATTTTTATCAAATTTTTTAATTCTCACCAACCACATATATTACACACAATTTTCCCAAGCAAAAATATTATTTCAATTTCAATAAAACCTGACTTCATAGGTCGCTACTTCTACCGCAAGTCGTCACGAGCAAGTGTACGCGCCCAATTCTGTGCAAAAACCTAGCATCATCCCCTCGCTTTCTGGCTGAGGAAGATTTACCGGAGAATCCACAGATCCCATTTCAAAACCTAAGGAATGTTCTACAGAGGGTAAGAATTTCTGTACTGTGTATTTTTTTTTTCCCATCGTTGTTCAGTATCTATAGATTGAGCCAAGTTTTTTTTATTTTTTATTTTTAACATGAAAAATGATCTGGGTTAACAGCAGAAACGTGTGAAAGTACGATCTTTTTAATGCCCTAGTTCCAAATGATATTTATTAATGGGGCTAAATATAATTATGCGTGCTTATTTTTTTTTTTAGGTTTATATTTTCTCTGTATCTGATAATGGGTTTAATTATTTTCACTACTTGAGATTCCGGTTGATTTTTATTATTTTTTCATGAATTCAGTAGCAGGGACACCCAATTTGGTGAAATAAAATAAGCATTATCGTTGTTTCTAGATTCTTTAATTAGTGTGTTATTAGTCGCCTGGTTATCTTTATATTTATAAATAACTGGCGAAATATGAAATGTTTACTCAACATTAGCTAGTTTTGATCTAGTCTTTATGAAATCTTGAAAATTGGGGTAAAAGTTATCCAATTTAAAGGGAAAAAAAAAAGAAGGAAAATTGCATTTTCAGTTCTGATTTCTGGAATAAAATGTGAAGTATGGATCTGAATATCGTTCTTGTCTTTAGAATGAATTCGAAAGTAGGTTTTTTGGCAACAAATTTAGTATATGAATTATAGTCCTTAGATTTTTTTTTCTTAAAATTAAAATGAAATGAATTTCCATTTCCATTAGTTTTTAATAGTTGCAAATATAGAGTTTGATTTTACTTAAGGAGTAGGTTTAAGTGTCACTGGTTTCTTTTTTTTTTTTTTT
>CAIGRO010078195.1:0-14050 GCA_903798355.1 Fraxinus baroniana | reverse complement strand
CCCCCCCCCCCCCCCCCCCCCCCCCCCGCCCCTTAAATATGCTTACAAGTTTTAACCAAGGTAGAACGACGAGGATTAAATTGGATAGATTTTTGTAATGGTCAACACGATTTATTTTGATAGGGGTATCGTACTAAACACCTAGATATCCAGATCAAGACTCGTGCATATCTATCTATGGAGCTATATTAATATTTTATGAAAATGAATGTGGTAGGTACAATATTCTCAATTTTCTAATTACATGCTCGTGTTAAATTTAATATACCATTGCAATAAATAAGTAAATTGCAATTAGTTTATCTATTTCATTCCATTGAAAAATAAATAAATCTATAAGAAATAATTTTAAAAGTAAAGAAAAACTTGTCAGACATTCGTCAATTCACTCAACACGATGAAAAATAGATATAACTTCCAAAATATAACTGATAAACATCCATGTTGAAATTTCAGTTAATAAAAGGACACGGACCACTATCTTTATTTTATCAGTTTATCTATTTTTAACTAGAATCTACGATGTGAATAGCTTTTACGTTGACAAAACACTTTGACCCGAACACTCACAATAAGGGGAGGGCCCACATTTTTTTGAAATTTTTTATTCATGCGGGCCCGCATGTATGTGAGAGGTTGTCAAACTCATTGTCATCATTTTCGGTACAAATGAAAAAAAAATCCTTTCAAGTAACATTCTTGTATGGACTGAAATTCAACAATTAAAATTATTTTAGTGTGTATAGATGTCAAACACAGGAAAAGGTCAGAATGGAAACAGACAAGACACAAATCCAATATTAAACTCCAACAGGTTCGATCCAAATTCCTCTGCTTTCTCGTAACTTAATTCCACCATGTGAACTTTTAACCTAAATTTATGTACTAATAAACTTTACTAACTATTTGACTATTCACATTTTTCCAATGATCCTCCTTCAAACGAAGTATCATATCATCTTGGCTCATCTTTAAGCAACAAAATACC
Source organism: Fraxinus baroniana (assembly GCA_903798355.1). NCBI lineage: Eukaryota > Viridiplantae > Streptophyta > Magnoliopsida > Lamiales > Oleaceae > Fraxinus > Fraxinus baroniana. The sequence goes on along the minus strand of CAIGRO010078195.1, from coordinate 13,062 downwards.
CATATCTCTTAGTGAAACTCGAAAAAAGTTTATCTATCGAGGACCAACTCTTCGAGTGCATCAGGGTTCACCACCTCAAGAGCCAATAATGGAATTTTTTGGCCTTCACTATCCAACTTAGAATTCACCGCCATTGTTCCATCACAATGAAGATTCATCTTATAAACATATGGAGCATGTTTTTGATACTATTTGTAGGGGTATTAAGGTTATCTCGAAAGATACTTACATGTCAATCAATTATCATATTTTAAAAATGTAAAACTTTACTACACTTTCTTAATATGAACAACTATCATATTCCATTGACTCTATAACGTCACACACTCGATAACTTAATAACAATTCTTGTCACTAGGAAAAAAAGTCATAAGGGAAACAGACAAGACAGAAGCCACTTAATATTAAACCACATCAGCCTATCGAGGCATAGCTCAGTGGTGTAAAGAACAAGAATCCTAATAGCCGCATCGTGAATGTTCGATTCATGTCTCTAACAAGGTTTGGAATTGGACTCTTTGTAAACACCAGTATGGAGGCAGTTCTTGTACACTGACATGCTGAAACACATTCCGCGATTTACTTCCTCCACAATGTTCTAAGGACGGGACGATGGGAGACCACATCATCTCTAGTCCGAGCATATAATATATATATATATATATATATATATATATATATATAAACTCATTGTAATTCCAAATACTGTTACTTAACGGCACTGCTGATCTGTAAGAATGGAGATTTTCGAAGCCCATTTGACACTGTTTCTTTTTGTCTCTTAGTTGTTGTCTTGGTATCTATATCTAATCCCCGAAAATACTTCTATTCTTTTGGAGCAAAACTGGGCCCCACTTCTCAGGTTGTTACCTCGTGAGGTTCAAGATTGAGACTCGACAATGGTATTCCGATGTTTTTACTGTTGTCTTCTGTGTTCGCCTTATGAGGTTTGGATTTTCATTTTTTGGTGGCATGATCAAATTTTTATTCTAGATTGCACATTTTTTTTATTGGGTTTTGTTTTGTATTGTTAAAATTTTGTAATCCTACTTTTTAAGTACTAATATTTCTTAAAAATCTACAATAAAAAGTGACATTTAGAAGGTTGAGATCATCGACACGATCTATTTGCCAAGAAGTGCAATTGTCAAGGAACTTGATTGGTTAAATAGGACAAGACGTAACACGATGAATTATTCTTAGGGTGTGTTTGAGCCCCATTAAAATGTGAATAACACATTTTAAAATAGTAGTTGATGGAAAACGTGTAGTTAAAAAATAAGGAAAAATTTGAGATTTGCGTGTAATATTATTTAATTGAAAAATATGTGACTAAAAAGAGGAGAAAAAAATTATTTTGTATAAAAAATGAGAATCAAACAATGACAAAATCAAAATTTAATAGATGAGAGCGAAGTAGAGATTTCAAGTCTAGACGAAAGAATAAATAGGAAACCTACCTTTTCCGTCCTGCGTGAAAGAATCTACATTCGTACGAGTTCCTTTGCTCAACATTCGTACGTAGAAAATATTTTGAATAATTTTTGAACTAGTTTAATTAATTAGAAACAATTTTATGGAGTCAATATCAAAGTCTCAAAAAATGTCAAAAGGTCACAAAGCAAGCAAATTGCAATGCACTACACAAAAGAAAACCTTAAAATAATGTTTGTTTTCAGACATAAAATCACAGCACTAATGATTTTAGAATAATAGTACCCATCATCACTAATCACGGCCAACCAAAATTATTCATTCAGTACTCACATTCTCTGCCTTTTCATTTTACTCTCTTTCAAGAATCATTTCACAGACAAATCATTCCACTTTTTACTGTATAATCTTATTCATAACTACACATTCCCCACCATTCAAACTCCTCAAACACACACACTCTTCTCAGAAGACTCCTGTTTTCTTCTTCTCCCTACAAATTGAAGGAGTCCCAGAGAAAAATCACTCAGTTTTCACAAAGAAAACAGTGTAAAAAAGTTATGGGTTTTTCCTCAATGTTGATCTTGTTCTACTTCGTTGTGACTCTATTGTTTCAGTTTCAACTTTCTGAGTCTGCAACAGTAGTCGTGGATGGAGTTTCAGAATGGAGAAATCCTCTAGTTCAAGTTGGGGATGCTGTCAGTAAGTGTTTTCTTGCTCGCAAAATTAATATTTACAGTTATGAATATAAATATGAACCTGCATTTAATTTTGGTTTCTTTTTTTTACAGTTTTCCAGCACAAATATCACTACAATCTTTACATTTTCCAGAGCCAAAATGCCTTCAGTCTCTGCAACTTTTCTCAAGCTACGCTTCTCACCAAACCCAACTCCACATCTTACACTGTAAGTAATAAAAGAACTTTACTCGATTGAGATTTACCTTTTAACTTGCTCGCAAGATGGTAGCTCGTTTCTGCATATTAAATATTGAAATCTTAATGCTCGTTTGAACTGAATTATTCATTTGAGCTTAACAGGTTCTAATACCAAATTTAGACTTGGAATTCCATCTTAAATTTACCTTAAAGACTATGAATAACTACGTTTAGCAAAAAGGAATTATTACTTAATCACTATCATGTTGTATTATAAATGTCATAATTTTCGTTTTCTGTAACAATTTTTCTGATTATTACTGTAAATTGAAGTGGCACACATCACGCCCTGGTTTGTTCTACTTCTCCTTCAACAATGGCTCTAACAAAGCATGCTTAGAGGGCCTTAAACTGGCTGTGAAGGTCACATTATCACTGTCTCCAAATTCCTCCCCAGAATTGCTACCACCCACAGCGGCGCCACCGCTGAGCTCTGGCGGCATTGTGGCATCTTCTCCGGCATTTCCTTGGCCATTTAAGCCACGAGAAAGCGCTTCGCCCAGTCCTGCACCGAGTACTGTAGAACTTCCAGGAGGCGCCACCGGTCCAGCGCCGGATAAAGAAGGCATCCCATTTATCAACAGCAATCCAGCCGTGCCTCTGCCCACAGGAGAGGTGGATTCCGCCACTATTCGCCCTTTGCCCTCAAACGGGGACAGTGCTAGACAGGTGTTGGGATTTTCATTTGTTCAAAGGGCTTTGAGTTTGAGTTGTCCCATTATGCTGATGATGGTCTAGAGAGGTGCACTTGGTTTATGTATGAATATTAGCTTTGAATCTAAAGTAGCTTTAAGGCTGTCCTTGACCCTACTTTGGAATCATTAGATTTAGCTGCTTATCACTTTGTGCTTTACACTTTAGTTTATGCAAATTAATTGATTACTGTCTTTTCCTTTTTCATTTCATTCTTCACCCATTTTAATTAAAGTAAAACACAATAAATTAAGAAACGACAACTTAAATAGTTGAGACATGTCTTACACGGGACTTCGAACTGTTAAACAAAAGACGAACATGTATATGTTCCTATAAATCAATCTTTTTAGTGGCTTTCCTCTGTTTATTCAGGTTCAGAATCTTGAGCCGAGTCTTTTATTACAGCAGACTCTTCTTCTTATTCTTGAATCCCGTTTTAATTTTCATGATCTCGATCCTTATTTACCAACTTCTTTAGACACGATGATTCATCATCATTAAGTTCTTTGTCATGTTTATGTTCCTGATTATCAGATTCCTCAGTCATTTTGGTTTCGACAGGATGAATATCTTCCTTTCCTTCTTGACATTCTTCAACAGATTGAACTCTCATCTGTTTCGGTCTATATCTATGGTTCTTCATGTTTTTCCTGGTAAAAGGCCCAGACTAACAGATATTAGAATCAAGATACAAAATTTTAATCGACGAAAATTAAATCTGCAGAAAGTAAAATGAACACAACAAATTTTCCAGCCTAAGCCTCAGAGGTTCAGTATAAACCTAATCCCCTGTTGAGCATCCACAAAAGGATAACGCTCGGTTGCACTACACAGCCTTCAAACTGGCAACGAAAGGTTACAAGAGTTCACCAAATACAAAAAATATGAATCAGAGACTTATCTCTTCAAAGGATTCACCAGATCTGGGTGAAATCTGAACACAGCAGATTTTTCGGCCGAAGCCCCAGAGGTTCGGGATAAAACCTACTCCCCTGTTGAGCATCCACAAAAGGATAACGCTCAGTTGCACTATACAGCCTTAAAACTGGCAACAATGGTTACAAGAGTTCAGCCAACACAAAGAATACAGATTAGAGACTTATCTCTTCAAGGATTCAACAGATCTTAGTTGAATCACACAAGAATCACCAGATCAGAGCACTAGCAAATCACAACAGAAAGAACCCAACTTCTAATAGATTTCCACACAAGGAAATCATGTATTCTAAGGCTAACACTCAAGAATAATGAATCAGAATAAGAGATTTTACAATGAACAGAAACACTGAAACCCTAAGAAATAGAACTCTCTCGAAACCCTAACTCAAAGTCAAGAAAAATGAAAAAATTTCTCCAGATGAACAGTCGAACCAAGTATTTATATCACACTCCAAGTTTCATCCAACGGTCAACAACGGAACAGATGTCAACAGATTCAGAACTCAAAACAACAAAACGTGTTTTAGTAACACAATTTAAGCTGAAATATAAGCTAGCACAAAATGTCAGGGTTTGAATCTCCAACACCTAGAGCAAAGTTTGATCAATTTTTTATTTTTGCAATTTCATCATCCAAATTTTGCAAATTTTCAGTGCCCCGTTCAACTGAACTATGTTCCTTAACTTCCTCAATGCAAGTGTTGGATAAATTGGTGCTTAGAACTATATTTCTATTAACGTGCAAATTATCGGAAAGAATTTTGGCTTACCAAAATCAAGATATCCGCATCAAAATATGCACAAAATGAGACTTACAGAAACATAGAGAATGCAGAAATTCGAATGAGATAAAATGAAACGAGGTATGCAAATGCAAACCTCCTTAAAAAAACAAATGGTCCCTTGCATTGGTGCTAATATGATCAAATGGACGTCCATCTCCAAAGATACAATGCTTCTTCCAAAACTAATGTAGCACCATATTAATTTTGTCAAGCGAATTAACGTTTGACTATAAATTTCTTTAACGAAAGATATCGAAAACTAAATATCAAACATGAAATTCAAAAATAATTTGAAGATTATTTTTACATAATTATTTGGAGAAGGAAAGAATTAGAAACCAATTATATGAAATTGACTTGGAGTAAACAAAATGGAATTAGGGGAGTCTATTTATAGATTTTCATGTCTCTTTCGGTCGCATCTTTTGGCATAAATTCATTTCAATAATTGGATCCGACCATTTCAAATTGGATCATGATTCATTGTTATGCACCTTATTCCAATTTATACATTTCAATCTTTATATACTTTTAAATTCCAACAACAATACCATAAATTCCTTTAACCTTCTTTGGCATCGAAATTGTTAACATGGATTCATCTTCATCACTGAAAGTCTGAAACCAAATTACTGACTCTATAACTGTCTCTGGGCAATTGTAATTTTGAAAGTTTTCAAAAATAATTTGGAAATGGAAGTGATATGTCACAAACTGAACTCAAACCTACGCAACTTATAGCTTTATAGTTGTAAAATGGGCAGCATACCATTTAAAAATTTAACAAGAATGAAGCAATATGCACAATATTCTAACTTCTCGTTCTTCCTTGTAATGTCTAGTATCGTGTGGTCCACCATAACGAACAACCCAAAAATCATTTATGATAGGAGTCCTTGGCTCAAAAATACATTATCTCGTTAGGTACCATTCGTCTCCCACCTATCAAGTGGATGTTACCCTTAGTCCCACCACGGCACCACCACCACCTCCACCCCCCACCCACTGGATTCCAACTCACAAAAGACTTTTGATAATTAAAGTTCTATGGGGTCACAACAATTAATTCATGGCTAGTTTACTAAGCATGACAAGATTGAATAATATAATGCACAAAAATAATTCTATTTTCTTCTTTAATATTATCAAGTTTTGCACATTGCCTACTCACCTTATCAAACCAACAACAAAAATTTGTGGTAGCAGATTTTGGCTCAGAACATGTTAGCTTGTTAGGCAAAATTCATATTTCAGCAATCAAACTTGAAGTCAGACCCCACCCTCACCCCCATAATCAGTACCATCTATATCACATTTGTGTGATAGACTGGATGCCAACCCACAAAAAACTTTTGGTAATCTCTAGGTGGTGGTTCATTACTCATTACACTTAGCCTACATGTAACCCAAAGGGTTCATGTAGCATTACTCAGCCATGTTTCTGCTAAGAGTCTTTAGTGGAGACTGATTTGTGAACCAAATTACAATAATGTGGTTGTTTTTGTGTAGGTTAGGTTGTTAAAATGTCTCGAGCCACTCAAATCAGGACGATCAACATGGCATGCCAGTAAATCGACCATCCCTATAGAGTCGATCACTGATTTGCATCTTTTGTATTGTATTGTGAAGAAGAGTTCGTTTGCCATTGTATAGTGTGCTGCCTTTATAAAAGAAGCGAGAAAGACTCAATTCCATCATCTATACATCCATAAGTTCAGAACTGCAATTTCTACAAGTAATATTAACCAGCAGCTAAGATAAACATAACCCTGAACCAAAATCATTACACATTTCAAATCCAAATTGACTCGAATATCTGATTTATGATATCATGAACTGACGAAAGTATTCACGGCCTAAGTTCAAATTTTATTAACTACGACTACTTGCTTGTCCAATGGAATCGAGGCAATCTGCCCTGATGTGAACAATCCTAGAAAACACTTCTCTTACTTGGCGCTCCAATGGATCCAATCCATCCTTTAGAGCTCCATACACTCGCCTTACTTCCCGAATTCTCTCCTTAACCTCTCCCTCCTTTGACTCGTTCAAGGGGAAATGAACAGAATCCGTCAACTCATTCATGTGCCGTACACATTTCTCAACCTCATGAATCTCCTTCAACAGTCCACAAGAATTTCTCCCATCCCTCTTTCTCGACGCCTCCAAAATCCTTTCATGGAGTGAGATAACCGGTGTACTCCAAATGAACTGCCTAGTCAACGAAAAATGGCCCTGAATGCCACGGTCTTGACAAGGGATCGCAGCCACGAGAGCCCACATTGTGAAAAAAAGCACATAGTTCATCGTAAAAACAGCCACATGTAGTCCATTGGTAGCCATAATCTCATTAGCCCGAGGAGCAACCAAGTTATTCCCAATTGCTTGCAACTGCCTAGCAGCAGACCAAGAACGCAAAACACTCCACGAGAGTGATCTAGCATGGCCTAAAGATTTATTCTCCCTCGTCACGTTATTGTGCCTAAATGACCTATTTCTATGCGCCAGAGTCGTATTTGATTCTTTCTCATCAAGAATTCTGATAGCCAAATCAATCAAGGCCTTTTTAGCACGTCGAATTTGGCCTTCCCCAAGGCAACTTTGATTGTCCAATGCACGTAAAACAATCTCCAATTGCACCTGCCATTGCCTAATCTTCTCGATCCCATCCCTAATCGCATTGCAAACATCTAAAGCTTTAACACCCCTTTCGAAAAACTCCGAAATGTATCTATCCATTGGGTGTTTATTCAAGAAATCCTTGTTCTTGAACACAATTAGTCTAAATTCTTCTTGGCAGCAGAGGTATGCATCCAAAAGCTTGCGAATCCACGCAATTGAGAGCAATTCATTAGAATCTACGGCAGCCAAATCGTTAAACCTTTCAGCCACCTGTTTTTGAAATGATTCCAATTCAATTAATTGGCGAGGAGTATCCATGGAGTGAACCTGATCGTGCCGTCTGTTCAAATTTGAAAATCCAAAGCCTGAAAATGACGCTGCTGACCCTTCTCGACAATCTGGGGCTGGCATTTCTTAGCTTTAAAGAAAGTTATCGAGAAAATCTTGAAACTGGGAACAGAAATTCAAACTCAAAGCAACCCAGAAACAGGAGATAATAAGACACAATTGCTGTTAAGAAAGAACAAAATTTTCAAGGTTTTTTTCTATTTTCCTTTCTGAAACTAAGAACCCTAGACGTATACTGTGATCAAAAAGGCAAAAAACCTACTTCCAAGAAGATACGAGAATTGCTAGAAATCAAGAAATCTTTTGGCAGAAACTCGCACTACAAGATCAAGAAAAAGTTAAAGACTCAAACTTTAACAAGCAAAACCCAATTCTTGGATTTAAATAAGAGAGAAAGGGATTTAAAGATCAAGAAAAGTGATTTGAGAAGATTGAAATGGGTATGTTGGAAAAACCACATAGGAGGAACGGCTTTTATTGGAGGTGATTTGGACCGCGTATCGTGGTTCGTTGGGAAGTGGAGAGAATATTCATTCGAGTGAATCACAGATTAAATGCATAATTTACTCACAAGTTGGAAGTAATTTGATTTGAGAAATTAACCCAATTTGGTAAATTAACTTATGAATATGACTTTTAGCCCTTGTTTGTCCCACATTAATTTTTCAATTCTCATTATTCTACTCATTTTTAACAATACATTATTCAATAAAATAATATTTTACATCACATCAATAACTTTTCATTTTTTTTTCAACCACATATTTTTTATCACATCACTTCAAAAAAAAATGCATTCTCTCATTTTAATATGCACCAAACACACTTTTAATCGATTATATTATTGTTTTTATTTTTACATTACCACTTCATCTCCCGTCTAGCAATCTATGTTGAAGAGGGCAATTTATGCAAACTCTTGATAATGTAAAGATGTGATCATGTTACGAAAAAATATCTAGAATAGAGAACACGCAATCAGTGTTCTAAAAAGTGTAAAACCTGGTTAGGCGTGAAAGCGAAGTTTCAAGCTTTACGCTTAGATGTAAAAAATATTTTTTATTTTTTATTTTTAATCATTGTAAACAAATTCAAAAAATCAAATTATACATACCAAATATTTAAAATTATAAAAAATTGTATTTACTTAATAATTCCTATATAAAGATAGGTTTCAAAATCATAATTACATAACGTAGATAACTTGTAGTTTAAATTTTATTTAATTTAACTCTTTATCGTACTCCAATTCAATATCTTCTTCTTCATCTAATTCGTTTAACAAACTAATAATAATTGAAATTAAACACAAAAGCCAAAAGCCCAAAAGTATAGGAAAGTAAAAACACAGAAAAACCACAAACAAAAAGGGAGAATTGTAAGCAAAATTTACTGAGAATCACATACCCTAAAATTACAAATACAATGTAAAGAATAATAACATCCTTATGTTATATATACATGATACCCAATTCAGTGCGGTGCGCGGAGAAATTGAGAGGTTTTGTGCAGTTCTTCCTTCTTTTCAGTTCTCTGGAGTGGAATTTTTTAAGTTTGAAGTGATAGTGGGCTATCAAGTATGGGTTGTGGATTTTATTAAAAATAATAATAAAATAAAATAAAATTGGATTCCCTTAAAATTTGGATCTGAGCCATGCCTATGCGTCCCTAATAACTAAGCGGCGAGTATTAAGTGGTCAATATTGTCGTTAACCGTTTAGGCTCAAAGCGAAATATTTTCATTACGTTTCCAGTATATGCGCGCTTTTTAGAACACTACACGCAACACAAATCGTGAATAGAAAAAGGCGTTAAGCATGTTAGACACGTTTTAAAGGAAGTTGTGAAAATTTTGCGATTTTTGAAGCATTTTTGTTTCCATAATAAATTTTTTTGTGATATATGTGTAAGTTAAGTTTTTAGGAGGTAATTGGTTGTAAATTGAAAGATTGAGAATGACTTCTTTTTTTTCTGTAATTATAAAATTTAAAATTAACTTGTTGTAACTTGCATAGGTTTGAACCTCGTATGAATGACGAAGGAAATACGGAGGTTGTAAAAGATGGGTTATTATTTTCTCTAAATTATTGTTTTTACAACCATGTGTAGTTGACCATATGTGAAAATTTAATTGTTTAACTGTTGGCACGAGGCAAGAAATTTCAGTCAACAGGTACACACGTGGGGCCAGGAAAAGGATGAACTTGGTCTGTACACACGTGGGGCCAGGAAAAGGGTGAACTTGGTCTTGGTTGGCGCGTAAGGGAAAATAAGGGACTTGGTCTTCAAATTTTTGGCATACCATATTCCTTCTAGAGAGAGACTTGCATATATCCGATCGGAGGTGAATGAATCGGGGAAGAAGACAAATAACTTTGATCGAGTTAAATAAGAAATGTCTAGCGACGAATTTCATGATGTTAACATTTATTTATGAACCTTACTATTTGTACATAATTTTGTGTACATCAAAGTATTCACCCATCACATGAGGGTGGAGCCCATTTGGAAATAATATTTTTTATTAAGAGTATAAATGATAAAATAATTGATAATGAAATTATTGTGATGAAAGGTTCACTTATTTCTATTTGATGTGACAATTTCAGTTGTTTCACCAATTTTTTAAAAATTAGAGTTTATTTAAATCATTTAAACACTATTATATCATGTTACAAATTGGAATAACCAATTAAAAATGTACTTTCGATTTTTTAGTCATTATCAAACCCTTCGTGGTTGCCATCTCACTTTAAGTTTATGAATAAAATAGTGGAAAAATTGCAGCTGCGATTCCAAATCTTTTCATTTTTTGCAAACTTTACCCCAACCTTCACTTTGTGCCACCACAGGTTCCAAACATTTTTGTTTTTTTTGTAGACTTTACCTCAATCTTTACTTTGTGTCACCACATGTCCCAAACCGTTGAGAAATTAGCACCGAAGGTCCATTTGGACAGAAACGAAATCCCTGGATCCACTCGATAATTGGTGAAAATGAATGAGTACAAAAGAAATCCTGCTTTGTTAGTTATATCTTCAATTTCTGCCAATATATTGTTGTAAATTAATACCGAGGTTGGAGAAGAAATCACCAAAAGTATACAGCAACAATATGATCAAACAAACCGAAATCAAAGTAGAAAGCTTGAACGCGATATCGCTGTCCTCAAACGATATTTGCCCCCTCTCGGATTGAAATAAGTGTTTAAAGGTTATGGCAAATGGTTTGTAGGATTATAACCAGCCTTGTAAAGGACTATCACTTAAACACTTAGTGAAATCCTCCAAAACTTAAGAACACAAGAAAAGAAGTTTGAATATGATGAAGAAATATAATTTCTCTAACAATGGAATGAATAATGTTCCAATAATGATTTTTTCATTATTCTCAAATGAGTAGGAATCATCTATTTATAGCCCTCAAGAGTTGTCCACGGAATGGTGTCAAAATAGGATGAAAAGTCACCAACTTTAAAAAACCAACGGCTATAAACGGACAAAAATTGCCAAAAAATTGCCCTATGCAGTCGCATAGGCTAAGCCTATGCGACCGCATAGGCTTCTCAAATTCAGGAAGTTCGGTCCCAGTATGGGACTATGCGACCGCATAGTCCCTTGAACTATGCGGTCGCATAGTTCACCACTTTGGCCCCAATTTTCCTCTTTTCATTCCTCTTCATTCTCACATGGTTTTACTCATTTTGAACAACATTTCAACATATATTATTGCTTTCTTCTAGCTCAGTGCACTGCAATGGCGTATCCCCCATAAAGATGAGAAGAAATTCTAGCTCCGACAAAGAAACTTGAGTTGATCGTCCTCTTGGACCCTGGAATTAGTTTCAGAATCGAGCAAATCTTCCAATTTCCAACCAGTAGTGTCAAACAAATGCTGTAGCTTTGGGAGTGTAAAAACCTCTAGAAACAGTGGTTTGCAAGAGAAAAGGAGTTGTATGAATTCTCGATAATATTCTCCATGTCTGTCATTTCTAATCCGATAATTGAAACCTTAGAATTCTTCCGCTTCTTCGAAGTATCAAAACTTGCAGACCCGAAAGGCACTTCCCTTTTCCACTAGATATCGCAAATTAGTGAACGGGAAAGGCATTTCTATCACTTTTCCTGGAATTTATTGATGGAGAAAACCAATTTGCTATGAGAAATGAAGGGAGAGCGAGGGCGGAGGACATATTTGATGGCCATGGTGGTGGCGTTTGCAACGGCCACGGTGGCGATGGGCAACAGAATTTTGGTGTTGAGGGAAGGGTGGGAGTGGGAGTAAGGGGGGCGGGGCGGCGTAGAAAGTAAGACATTGCTTTTCTTAAAAAATATTTATTGATTTCTCTTATATTTTATTAGACAATATATTTTTTATATGTACAATTAATTAATATAAGATTTAAATAATTTAAGAAGTGCAGTATAAAAATATGTAACTTATTAAATTCAATTTAATTTTTATTAAAAGACTAAAAATGGAATCTATTTGGAGCTTAATTTTAAGTATGAACTCTTTTTAAAAAAAAAAAATAAATAAAAAAAAAATCTTATATTTAGAGATTTGGTTGAAGATGCTGTAAGGTAATGACATCATGTGCAGGACCCCTTGATTACAAAACTTGACCTATGTTAAAATTGCAAAGTCTAGATTTTCCCTCGCTAGATTTCTTGACATTTGACTTTGAAATATTCAAGGCCACAAACTCTTGGAAGAGAACTTCTTCACTGTCAAGGTCCTCTTCACAGGTCCCTACCAGGTTTAGACACATGGGTAGGCCACAATTCTTTTTTATTTTTTAATACATTAGATGCGGTCCGCGCTACAGTGAAGTGACCTGTAAAACACATGTAAATGTAACCCTGGTAAAGAAGCAAAAATCCTCTTGGAATGGCAAGTTGAGGAACCCGCCCCAACATTCCTTAATCGCAGGGGGTTGATAAATTTGGATACCCCATGTTATAACAAGTCATACCCACTTACAGGGGCGGAGCCTTACTAGGCTGAGGGTGGGCACAGGCCCACCCTGGGATTTGGGTCAAAAAAAATTTTGGGCTCAATTTTTTTTTTTAGTTATCCCAACTCAAAGATAAAGCCCAAACTAATTAATACAATTCAAATACCTCTAACTCTAAGGCTCTAACCTCCTTAATCTCGGACGACTAACCAATCAAACCGAACAAATATTCTTGAATAAAAAAGCAAAATGATTGCTTGTATAGTTTCAAGAGGGAATAGAAAGATTTTTTAGTTGTGGGCTTAAGAGATTAACAAGTGGATTACATAGAGAATGCTCTGA
>CAIGRO010078155.1:0-19421 GCA_903798355.1 Fraxinus baroniana | reverse complement strand
AGTCGCCGGAGAGGTAGGGGCAGGGGGGGGTGGGGGGTCAATTATATTATATTACAGTTAAATATTTAATTTAATAAATTAATTGTAAAATATAATTAATTATTTCAATGAAAAATCTGAGTTTTGTAAATTTAAATCTTTGGACCTGATTTTTAATTTCATGAAATATAAAACCTGATCCATAAATTTTTCCCCAAAAATAAAACAGCTAAGAGTCCAATTGCCAAAGGAAAACGAGGTCGAGTTGCATCGTATATGAATGCAGTGACGGACCCAGCACCGGGCTAGGGGGCGGCCGCGCATGCTGGGCTTCGCCGGAACACTTTGGGGAAGATGGAAACCGGCGCCGACGAGGGTTTTGGTTCTTTGAACTGCCTGGTTCTGTTTTGGTTCTGGTTTGTCTTCTCCTCCTCATCTGTTTTTTATCTTGAAATTGGGCCTTTACTGCCCAGCCCATCTTTTTTTTGCCCAATGCTTAATTGTATACAGGGGTAGCCCGTTTAATTCCCCCAATTCTGTTGACCACAAACCACAATTATCTCAACTTCTTTGCTTCAGCAGCTTGGCGAATCCAGCGGTTTCGACCTTCTTCTCCCGTACTTGGTCCCCCTGCCGGTGAATCATCCACAATTCCACCACAACCATCCACCAGTCCAGTCAGCCACCATTCGTGCCGATGTCGGAGGAAGCTTCTGTGAACGGCTGCAGCCTGCAAGCGACCGATTTCGTGAACCTATGAGTTTTCTTTTTTCTTTCTTTTTTTTTTGTGTTATTTTATATTTATGGGTTATAAAATCATGATTTATATAATGATTTATGAATTGGATATGTAATTGGGGAAAATTAAAATAATGAATTAATTGGCACTTTTCACTTTCAGATCACTTATTTTGATTTGAAATGAGATTATGACAAATTAGTTATATGAGATTATGACAAATTAGTTCACTGATTTATGTTGCACAATTGCACTATTGTTTGAATTACGAATTTTAATTTAGGGTTTAGGGTGATTGAGCTCTGAGTTGTGATTTTGCCCATTTGCCATTTGGGAATTACAATCTCAATTCAAATAATATGGGTTTTGGATTTGGTTATCTTGTCCATCTTTTTAGCTCACTACTTGTGCTGCAGATAATATCTTCTTCCTTCTTTCTACACTATAATTTTATGAACATAAATTTTTATTCAATTATCCAGTTTTCTGATAAATTTTAAGCCATGAGATTTTCGCACGCCTAGATTTCATGTGAACTTATGTTGATTTGGGGATTTGACGACAATTCTAATTTCTAAGATAGTCATGGACTATTTTGACGAGACTTGACGATCCTTATTAGTCTCACTCAGTATTCATATGTTGGGGTAATTTCAGTTTAGTACTTGCAGTCTTTTGTTTTTATCATGTAGTCTATATGTTGTGCGGAGTTTTTGAGTTTGAGTACATTGTATTCTTTTGTATTCGAATTCTTCCCTTTTGAGTATTTTGGACTCTTATCCAATTTAGACACAATTGCAGCATCTCGAGATGACTGAAGCACATGGGGAAAAGGTCGAAAGAGAGGTACATGATATGGAATTAGGACATATTTCTAAAGATAATCATCTTTGAGTTCATGCTAGTAGGGATGAAATTCTGGCAAAAATTTACATGATCGTTCATTATCTCAAATGAATCACTTGGATTTTGAACTATGTTCTTTTATGTCAATGAACTTAAAGTTGGGAAGAAAATGCATATCTACTTCCGAGTAAAAGACCCTTCTACCTCTCCCCCTTTACCATCGAAAGAAGAATTTGATTCTATACATTTTTCATTTGAAAAACTTCATTATATTCGTACGACATTGCTCTTACGATCGTTAATAGTCGATGGTCAATGGTCAACGTCCGCCCTGGCTGAACTTGAATGCTGGGTCCGCCACTGTATGAATGGCTGCCAAATATACTGCTAGAGCTTGTGCAAATGGTACCTTTTTTGTTAATTGATGAAAGGATGCTTTGCACATTCCATCTGCAGTCAACTTTTTCATAGTGGGATTCATAAAAATCTTGAAATATCTTCCACCAAAAGATTTTTTGGGCATCAAATATATATTATAAATGTCAATCTTTTTTATTTAAAATTCTAGTCAATAGACAAGAAATGACAGGTTAATTGATTGTAATTGAAGGCTTACCTTTAAAAGGTGACAAAATAATTAACTTTCTGCCCTTATTAGGAATCAAGTTTTCTTTTTTATAGCACTTGACATGTCAATAATTTTGTTGTTAATTGTATTTGAGTCTGCACTTAACCTGTCAATAGTTTTAATCACTTATTCTCCTAATAAAATAATTTTACACTTAAATTCAAAAAAATATTTTCATATTTGTTTATTTTAGACTCTTTTTGAACTCATTTTTTTTTAAAAAAATCATTTTTTCCATCAAACTCATTTTTAATCACTTCTCCTAATAAAATAATTTTACATTTAGGTTGTGTTTGAACCACATTATTTTGAAAGAATGTATTCTGGAATAATAAATTGTTTGAGAATGTGTGGTTGAAAAAGAAGGAAAAGTTAGGGTCCGTTTGATTGCAAAGGTGGAAAATGAGTGAAAAGAAAATGTTTTACAGGGAAAAGATTTTCCTAGAAAATAGTTTAGGGAATTGTAATTAAGTGTGTTTGATTGGTATAATTTTTCACCCGAAAATTTTTTAAAATTTGTGTTCGTTTGACTCTATTTTACATGAAAATTGTCCATTAAAGTGATAATTTTTTCCACAATTGGTTATAAAATTTGTTTCCATTGCCAAAAAGTAAAAAAAAAAAAACGAAAATTTTTTCCCTTAAAAAATCATTTTTTAAATCAAAATTTAATATTTGTTTGACTTTGTTTTACATGTAAATTGTCTATTAAAGTAAGTTTTTTTTTTTTTTACAATTGGTTATGAAATTTATTTTCATTGCAGAAATAAAAAAAATAAAAGAAAAAAAGAAAAATGAAATGCCAATACATGGAATTCATTTTCCCATCAAATAGGTGGGAAAATGAATTCCACCAAATCATGGAATTGGTGGATGTGTGATGCGTAAATGGAAAATATTTTGCGTAATTTAAGAAGTCATATTTCACTACAACAAAAACAAACATTGCCGTAGGCCTATGACAACGTTTTGACGTGTATTGCAAATCGAGGTGTTGTCGTAGAGTAAGACCTCTACGGCAACGTTTAAAGTGTTTTTTTTATACGACAATTTATACAAATTGATTAGCAAAATTAAAAATGACTCCTTATAAATAAATTTTGAAATTGCATAAAAATTGATAATGTCATTACAAATATGATCCAACACCACCTACATAAAAAAAGAGATTCAAAATAAAATAAAATTAGAGGAATCCAGTACCAAGTCTACATCTCTCTCCAAACAAAAGTTACTAGTCACAAACTACCAAAAATATGAACCACCCTAACTGCTTTCTAAATGTCTGCTTCTAGTTCTCCTACTACCTTCCATTATTCTGTCTTCACTTTTCCATCCGGTATAACCAGAGCAAGAGCCACCTGGAAAATGCAGAAAATCCATTAGCGAAAAAGATAAGGAAAAGAATGGTTGAGTCACATCCAATATTGGCATCTCAATTAATAAATAAGCTACCGTTGATACAACATAGTTCCTCCCAGTGCAGAAGCATACAATACCTTTGACACCCAACAGGTTCCTCTTATCATTTACAAAACCAACATACACTTCCTCAAATGTTCAGCCATCTTATTCAAATTTTATCTTCATTACTTCCCATTTCAGAGACAAAACAATAGTGAGATAAAGTGGTTAATTAGCCATTTTAGTTTCTGAAAATTAGCCAAAAGACCATGTGTGACATGTTTATCTTAAAAGGTCAATCTTGTTAAGAGGAGTAACCCAAGATCTTTATTAATTGATCTGTATCAACATCATTTATCGATGCGGGATATATATCCTTTAAAATACTCTCGCAAGATGGTGGCTCATTTGAGCAGATTAATCTTAAAATTTACGTGCTCATTTTAGAGTCTTAATGGGATCGAATCGCTCGTTGAAACATAATGGGCTCTAATACCATATTAAGATTTGGGGTTCCATCTTAAAAGGTCAACCTTATTAAGAGGAATAATCCAAAATCTTTATTAATTGATCTGTATCAACATCATTTATCGATGTGGAATATATATCCCTTAACAGATCCCACCATTCATGTGATGAAATGAAATCCCATAAAACTTGAATTCTAAGAGGACATCATTGTCACATGGAGAGACTTGGTAAGTCTTTCACCACAAGAAATAACCAGATGCAATTTTCCTATTTTCAGCTAAAAAAACTCAATTATTACTGCCACCTTCTGCCCTTGATTTACACCATCTAGCCAGCATCATTATTTTTCCTTCAAACCATATACAAACTCACACAGGCATATATCTCCCTTTTTCTAAACTGTGGGGAGCTCCAAATGGTATATCGGACGTAGGGTTGTTCTACTCAAGTTCAAGAATCGATATCTCATGATCCTAGAGCTTTGGACCGGGTTCACATTAGCAAATTAAAGAATTATAATTGATATAAGTTTATAGTGTTTTTTTTAATTGAATATTAAGGCGTTGTTTGTTTCGGATTAAAATCAGATTTTAATCCAAATCAAAGTCAAACAATCCATATTCTCACGTCTTTCATGGTCCCACAACTTTTCGATCACACATTTCAAAAAATCTAATTTTAATTCCCACCAAACATCCTCTGAAATTTTTTGAGGTTTTTACACGTGACAATTTTTAAGTACAATAAAATAATCACATGAGGTGCATGGGTCAAAGATAGTATTTATGGGGGTTGTTTTGCATTAATCATCGCTGTAAATATATCATGAGTGACATAATGAGACACGGAAAGCTTTGCATAAATAGGATTTGCATTGCACGTCAATCAAGAATATATCAGTTTTTTTTGTTAATTTTCTTTCTAAAGGTCCAAAACAGTTATGGTCACGACATGATTGAACACGACAATTGACCATAATTGTATTCGGCAACATGTCGTCTGATGAATTGCAACGGATTCTCGAACATGGCTATATGTTCAATGCTGATCGTGAGCTCAAAAATAGGATTGGGAATGTTATGAGGGCGGCCAAACTCATAGCGACTGACCACAGGTGAACCGTAGTAGGGCAGCCAAACTCATAGCGACTGACTGTACAAGTGAACCACGGTTCGGGAAATGAATCCATTGGACCCTTTGGCACCCTAAATATGATGTTAATTTGGGTTAACCTAAAGAAATGTGTCGTAAAGCAAAAGATAAAACTCCCCAACAGCTCTTGCATGTCCAACTATAGTAACAAATTACATATTTGAACTAAGCAAAGTTCAAATCTTTTTATTTTGCTAATCTAATTTCATGATTCATTCTCTCTCTCTCTCTCTCTCTCTCTCTCTCTCACAGTTCTTCCTTTGTCTCTCTGACACTGACACACACACACACACACTGCTCTCTCTATGTGGCGTAAACTTGATGCCTGGTAGTAGTGCAAGCAAAGCAAAGCAAAATAGCAAACACCCTACTTTATTTTTTTTTTTATATCGGGCTCTCTAAAACTCGCTCACTGATTCCTCTTTGTCCGTAAAAAATCTGCTTTTTTCACTCTCTCTCTCTCTCCTCTCAACCCTTTTTATGCTCCTCACTACTGCTGTAACCTCATGTTTTGTGCTTCATTCACTTCCCAAACCAACCTGCAAAACTCTCTCCCTCTCTCTCTCTCTTTGCTCCTCTCTTCTTCATATTCATATCCTCCACTAGTTAAAATTTTTAATTCCTAAAAACCCTCTATTTTCTTAGCTCTGATTACACGATTTCTCTTAGTATTTTTGTCTTTTGCCATTGAAGGTGTGTTTCTTTAACTTCAACATTTCCTTATTCTTTGCTGTGTGTATTACAATTTATATATATCCTTCTAACTTTTGAACAGATCATTTTCTTCTTCAGGTATACAGTAGCTAGTGAGTGTTGACCTTTTTCTCTCCATTAAGTTCATTTCCTTCTCAAGAAATACAGGTAGTGAAGTATTTGAAGATATAAGTTCTCATTAAGGCCAGCTTCTCAAGAGTATTTGCTCCAAAAAGGAAGGACAATTATTAAGATAAAAACATCTTAGGAATTCTTTAGTCAGCAGACAACTACTTTAATCTAATCATTTAGTTCCTCTAAATCTCTTGTGACTTGTTCCATCTCTTTTGGTCTCCAAAAAAAAAAAGAAAAAGAAAAACATAGTATATACAAAAAGGTAGAGAGATAAGGGGGGGCTAGAAATGGAAATTCCAAATCAAGAAGTGGAGATTCCAATTCCAATTCCAATTAACAGCACATATGGTGCGGGAAATGGTCATGGCCATGGACATGGGCACATGATCCATCATAACTCTGCAGCGCACAATCATATTATACCTGCAGCTTCAGCATCCCCACAAATGCCCTCAAATGGCCCCATATCCTCCACACTTGAGGACCATGTGCCCTACAAGAAAATGGTGAGGTACAGAGAGTGCCTTAAGAACCATGCAGCTTCCATGGGTGGTAATGCCACTGATGGCTGTGGGGAGTTCATGCCTAGCGGAGAAGAGGGCACTTTAGAAGCCTTAACTTGCTCAGCCTGCAACTGCCATAGAAACTTCCACAGAAAAGAAGTTGAAGGGGAGCCCTCTCCTTGTGATTTCTACCAAAATCCAAGAATGGGAAGGAAATATTTTGTAGGACACCATAAAGGGATTTTGGGGCCTGATGCATTGGGGTACCATACTGGGACACTGATTTCCTCTAGGGCAGTGGCACCACATCAGATGATAATGTCCTACAACATGGGGTCACTGCCTTCAGAGTCAGATGAGCAGGAGGAGGGTGTCGGCGGAGGTGGTGGTGGGGTTGTGGCCCGGCCAACTCAGCTGGTGAAGAAGAGGTTCAGAACAAAGTTCACTCAAGAACAAAAGGAGAAAATGCTCAACTTTGCTGAGAAAGTTGGATGGAAAATACAAAAACAAGAAGAAGCTGTGGTGCAACAATTCTGTCAAGAAGTTGGGGTCAAAAGAAGAGTGCTAAAAGTTTGGATGCACAACAACAAGCACAATCTTGCCAAGAAGAGCCTACAATCCAATGCTCAAAGCCCAGTCTAAGAACAAGTTCAAAGAGATTATTTTTCCAACTTCTTGTTAACTAAAAGTACTTATAATTATTATCTTTTCTTTTCTTTGCATTTATTTGGGTAGGACTAGTATTATATATATATATCTAATAATAACAGTGTTTATGTAACGTAGTTTAGGAAACTGGCTGGCTTTGATTATGAGTGATTTCAGTGTATAATGAAGTTTTCTACACAGACTCTGACTCTCTTTGAGCATCAATCAAGTACTGTGTATGAACTGAAGTCTTTATGTAGAAAAGGATTCCTTCAGTACTTTGGATTCGCTTCCTCGTTGTTTTTACCCATTTCCAACTTTAACATTTTTGCATTGAATAAAATTCTGAAAAAAAACGTCGTAAAATTTGACAAAGTTTTGATGAAGTTGATTTATCGTCTTCTCTTACTCGGGTAGTGATAAATATTAGTCAGAGTTTTCCTTTTCTTTCCCTTTCCTTTCCTATACAGGTGTAACCGTGTCTCAGCTTTAGCTCATGTTTGTTACCGCTAAAAAAAAATTAATTATTAAGATTTAAATCTAAATTAATAATTAATTATAATCACACAATTCATAGGATTTATAACTTTTCAACAACACATTCCATCATTTTTTTTTTATCAAAATTTGCTAAAAAATTGATTTTAATCTCTACCAAATAGAGAGATTGTTTTCTTCGAGTCAGTTTTTATTTTTGAGTTTTAAATTCAATTTGGGTTTTGTGTTTTGAGTGTCCATTTTGAAATTGCTGAAAATGCGTTCTTTTTGTCATTTTGAAAAATTATTTTCAAAAAAAAAAAGTGAGATTTTGGTTTGATTTTAATTGAAAACAGTGAAAACAACTTTTTTGGCGTTTTCCGTTTTATTAGTAAATTTTAAACTCGTTTTTGGAAATTCGTTTCTGAAAATAGATAAGTTAATGTGTTTTCAGTATTTTCGAAAATTGAAAACTGAAAATGACCTGAAAACATCGAAGAGAACGTGCCCATAATGTTTATTCGAAAACTAGTGTATTATATCTCTCTGTGTGGTCCCTTCTTAATTATCATTTGCAATTAATTATCATTTGCAATTGAAGCTATTGAGGTTTTTCTGGGACACTAAATCTTGTTTGTAGACTAACCTAAGTATGAAAAATGTTGTTTGATTTTAGATTTTCTTATGATGAATGCAAATCATTTTTCAATAATGGCCCATCAATCTCTATGTCCAATTTGTATTAAATGACAAGATGGGAAATTTTCAATAAATAAATGAAAATGGAAAGGTCTCAAATCCAATCCCCACAAATTTTACGAGTTTCATAACAAGAAATAATTCATCCAATTAAAGAATCATTGGCATAAATTGCTTTGAATCAATGAGACCTCAGTAGGAGAAAATTAATTGAAATCAATTTAAAATCACACAAATGAATAATGAGTCACAAACAAACACTAATTGCTCAACCATTATTTGCAAGAAACATCATCAAATCTTCCATATGTATTAAAACTCAACCTAACTCCAATCCATCGCATTACAATTATTCTTTGTTCTTCATGTGCATCACATCACTCACTGTTATTTACTCCTACACTTAGAATTACTCGACCTCCCAATATATTAATTTCTATATTAACTCGAGTCGTCACCTCCCTCAAATTTTGTCTCTCCGTGTTATTGTGAGTCAAACAGAATACAACTTTACAATGATACCATAGACCAAGACGTACCATGACAAGTTGATAGCAGTTCATGCCGGTGCATACCTAATCTTGGCACAAGAAGTCCTCCGACCACCCAAAATCTGCTCCCTTTCCCCCTTCATTTATGAGACCTAATTAATTTTGAACCGTGTACACATCATCTTTAATGGCCATATCTACCAACACAACAAGAATCATATTATTTTTCTTCCCTTCGTTTTTTTTTTCCCCATCAGAATTTGCATCAAATCAGTCCTAACGTTGTTAAGTACTCGCATTAAAATATATGTGAAAATTAAATAACATAAAGCCCCTTTTGATGGAGATTAAAATCAAATTTTTAGTAAAGTTTCATAGAAGTTGATAAAATGTGTGAATGAAAAGTTGTAAATCTCATAAAATAGAATTAAGCTATTAAACCACTTTGGCTTACCCTTTTGTTTACCCGACGCCACCACCTTTCTCACATGGGGCTCAGGTCCCACATCCAATAAATGTGTGGGGCCCGACCCCCATGTGAGGGAGGGGGTGAACCCGAGTAAACAAAAGTGTAATGCCAAAGGTACATGTAGCATCACCCCATAAAATATGTGATTAGAAATTGTTAAATTTGATTCAAATTAAAATCTCAATTTTAATTTCTACCCAATAGAATAGGGGCTAAAATTCGAAAAAGTTGTGGTCCAGGTGGAAGGATAAATGTGGTATGCTAGGCAAGAAAAAGAAGAAAAAAACGTATTGAAAATGACCCCTAGTAGCAGGCAATAATTTCTATGCTGCCTTGTGGACCTATTTAGGTTTGCATTTAGTTGTGCATTTACATTAGAAATTCAAATCTCAGTCTCAAGAATTTAATGTTCTACATACCATGAGATTTGGTTACAAACAAAAACAACATTGCCCTACATATTCTTTTGTGAGTTAGCAAGCAAGCACAGAGAAATTAAGCAGGAAAATACTAAGAAATCTTCATAACTTGATATACATTACCCAGAAAGTTACAGGCTGAAAATATTCGGGAAAGGCAAAATAACAACAATAAATACTACAAATAGTTACAACCTCTGCTTCTCCACCAAATACGCATCTCACGACATTGATGGCTCTAGAAGACCTTGTACGTCGGATCCAAAAACGAGTATAGTTATTTATTTGTTGCATGCTGGAAACTGACAGTACCATGGCCAACATGTTCACATTATGATTCAGAAGGAGCATGACAAGCCACATTCGATGCATCCATGCCATGTTTACCAGCATCCTTGAGTAAATGCTCAAATACGATAAACAACCTGAGCTCTTTGGAATCCATCATCAAATTTGTACAGATATTTTAAGATCACCATGTCTTATTTGTCCAATTGACACAGTCGAGCTCGGCCAGGATTAAGTAGTGATTCTGACATTACCCAACCCTGAAAAGAAGTATAACCATTAGCTGGTGATATGAAGCAAAGTAATTAGAAGCATACTAGTTATGCAGCTCTTTCATAAACTATAAATTGAAATATACTACACAATCAAATTCAACCATTCTCTTCTTCAGAAGCATTTTGCAATATAAGCGATATAGAAGCACATAACCTTCCACTTTCCAAGTGCACCAAAGAACACAACTCCAGTACTTCTGAAACGCTTTGGCTAGTACTTTTGAGTAATTCAAAGTTATTACTTGTGGTCAACTGAATTCAAATAAGAGGAGATTTTTTCCTTCTCTTGAAAAATAAAGTGCAATACCAGTGTTTATTTTAAATTCAGCATCACAAGAATTGTTTGAGAAGAACAAGATCACAGTCAAACAGAGCATAAAGCGCAATGCCAATATTCTTTTCAATGCAGCATCACTAAGAACACTAGACATCTAGCAGAAAAAAACATTTGAAGTGTGAAATTAATTGAGTCAAGAACTAAAGACTGGATCCAAGTCTACAGTTAAATGAATTCAGATGGACCTACATATAGCTTCATGACTAGGAAAACAAAGAAAAAATGCAGCAGACAGAACTAGTCATATAATGAAACTGAACAAATAGATACCGATTTTACAGGCAGTTTTGTTAGAGAATTCCAAATAGATATTAGTGGGAAGGTATATAGGTCAATTTTCCCTCACCTGTTCCTTTGCTTTGTTCTTGAAAGGTCCATATAAAGCTGATACCATCTTATAAGATTCTACAATAAGAGCTTGAAGATCAGATGATGTTGGTACTAACAGTGAGAGGTCCTGCTCTTGCTCTCTCCTAGAGGAAGATTGGTTCTGATTGGAGGTGCGGATGATGTGGAGAAGCACATGAGCCTATAATAGAAGGTGAAGTAAGAAAGCAAGACTACCAATATTTAAGGACGTGAGACCAGGTAGTTGGAGCTAACATGGAAAGCTGCTTTCAATATGTCATCAGACTTTGCTTGGTTCTTGAACAAGGCATATATATTGCCCTTGCAAGGATTATATGACACGATGTATTTCTCTCTCTGTATCAAGATAATTCGGTATGCAAATCATCAGTTATGCAAATGGTAATAAGCAAACAAGCAAAGGCTTGTCACTAGAGGCATGTAAATGCACATAAGCACGTGCAACAAATCCCAAAAAAATGGGTTTTCAGCTACAATCCAACAGTTAAATATGAAACTCAAAACTGCGTAGCCTGACAGTCCTCTTCCTCTTGACAAGGAAATATACCTCAAAAATAGGATCCACTGCCAGATATGAGTTAGGATCCTGAAATGCATCTTTGAATCTGGGCCCTACAAACAATTTCAATTTTTGCATCAAGTTGTACAACAGTGAATGTGATATAACAGTCAGATGAAAAGGAAAAGAGTGTGTCCATGCACAAAAGAGAGCATTTTTTGCAAGTACCAAGAACAATGGGTCTGTGTTTTGACCATGGAAAACTGAATATATTTTCCATTGAATTTCCCTCTTGCAAAGTTGGAACTCGGCCTGAAAAATACATATAGCAGAAGTTATAGTGTATCAGCGAAACCATGTAACTAGCTAATCTCTTTTCCCATCCCAGCTTTATTTGAGAACAAGGATATAATATCCCCCTTGCCTTGGCGAAGAGTCCATGACATTGGTAAATGCGTTATCTCCAATATTTAGCAATGCTATTTTCATATGGAATCTGATAGGTTATAAATATGAAAAGAACCACTTAAACCCAAACAAACACACACACACACCCAGAGAGTAACCAATGAGAAGAGACAACGAATCAAGCCTAACCTGACTTGAGGAAGGATTCTACTGCTACAGTGAACCTTGCACGATTTAGCGTATGCAGCACAACAGATTTTACCTGAAAATGTGAGTGTGTCATTTACAAATTGTCTAATAAGAACCAAATTAAAAGAAAAGAAAGGGGAAGGAAAATAAATTGGTGAGGGGGTTGTGTTTAAGATGTATTCAGAAACCGACCTCCTGATAAGAGCTCATCACATATCCGCATGAAAGCAGAGCAAATGTGGTTACTAAAGATGGGTTTCTTTTAGCGATCATGATACTCAGTCCAGTCCCAAGCTTCAAAAGAAAAATTATTAACTGTAATTAGTTCCAACATAAAAACATAAAATACTCGAATATGTGTAAATGCAAGAATGATTTAACCCCACAGTCTTCAGTTAAACTGCTAACTCATTATTTAAGACCATCATTGAATTCCAAGACAATAGTAAAATTTGTAATAGCTGTTTTTTTTTCTTTACTTCATCTCCCTTTCCTACGGCATGCTTCTCTTCGTTTTGGCTCAGTTCTAGTTTCCCAGTCATAAAAGAATAAACCACTTGCAGTTTCTTTCTAAACATGTAGTTTCAAACTTACTGTCACCTTCTATGATTGGGAACAATCGACTACAAAATGATATAAATAATATTATAATAAAGAAATATACAAATCGAGGGAACAGTAAATCACAAAAACACAGATCCCATGCCAATTATTATATAACAGTCTGATTTGAACAGCACTTGCCATAATCAAAAAACGTGAAAGAAAAAAAAAATTGCTAATTTGGAAAAAGGAATCGACCAAGAATGTAAAGATATTTATTCTCTGCTTGTTTAACAAATACATACACTTTCATCTATGTTTGGATTATCCCAATTTGATATGCAAAAAGAAGCTCAGAAAGAACTGTGTCCATCATAAGCATCAGGTAAGTGTGAAACAACTAGCTGAGATACAGAACCAAATGGAAGTACCTCAAACTGTTTAAGTTAAATGCTTGAAAGAAAAAATATACTGAGATCTTTCATAGAAATTTGAAATAGCGAGGCATGATAATCACTCAACTCAGTGCTTTTGTTCATTATTTACCCAAGTCACCAAGTTGTATTTTTATTTCTGAATGCAGGGGATTTAGTAAATTTGAAACCCTATTTTGGCTTAGCTTCTCTGATTAATTTTATTCTCTGCAGCAAAATTTTCTGCAATCACACCATCAACCTAACATTACAACCCTCTCTCTGTAGTTGTATAATCAGCAGTTCATTATATAACATTTTTTTAATGTCAACCAAATTGTGCAGTGGCTTAGAAAAAGAAATAAATGAAGATCAGAGCAGAACAGCTAATAATATCTTGGACATCTCGCACTGTTTTTCAAAAGCAACATAACATTGGATAAATTGGTATATGATAAGCTTGGAATGTGGAGGCCCTTCCTTTTTAGTTTCACATTGGTTATCATATCCATTCTGCATTTACGTTTGCCATTTCATTTCTATAAGAGGAAGTGTGCCATGTCTAAACATCCCCACACCAAAATCCCCAATTACCACATAGTGTGGGCGGGGTTTTCAGTGGCATTGAGAAAAGAGGCGGACGGGCAACAAAATTCTTGAAATCGTCCAGCAATGGATGGAGAAATCAAAAACCAGGCTTCTGATCCCATTTTCCTGATTTATCCCCCATAGCCCCACCCACCCACCCCCCCAGCCCAAAAAACAAAACAAAATAAAATAAAATCTTCTTGATCATTCACTCATATTGACATGAAATCCAAAGTAACCTAAGGTGACATACATGGAACTATAGAATCAGAAAAATCAAGCAATTTCATAAATATAGTGTTCCAAAAAAATAAATTATGAGACTAAGTTTTAAACATCGTTTTGATTAGTTATATCTGCTGTATCCTTGCCAGAAAAATAAGATTGTAAATATCATCATTTTGATCAAACAAGCATACCAGGTCAGCAACATTTCCAACACATTCTCCCTTGGCGGTCACATCTCCAATATTTTCTCCTTTAGCAAAGGCCTTGTATATTGGGGTTCGAGTTGAGGTTGATGTGACAGCGGCAACATTCTACATGCATGTGAAGATGAATGTGTGAAGGTAGTATTCCACTGCAAGACATTGAGAAATGAGAAGGATGATAATAGGCAAAACCTTGGCCACATTGGCAGCACAGGCTAATGGAAGAAATAGATGTGGAACAGCTGCAGTTGCTAACTCTACCCCAGCTCCCAACTCCATTAAAAGATCACCAGCAATCCGAAGCTGAGTGATGTGAGATCATCAGAAGATAAGGAGTTATATTCATAGTGTTTCCAGCAACAATGAATACATTAGCTAATGTAAATCATCCATCCTCGTTGACACGCAAACCTAAGGAATAGAATACCTGCTTTAGATCGTAGTCAAATTTCTTTCCCTGCCGAGCGAAAAGCATTTTCCCAACCCGTCCAGCACCATCCTATAATTAATATGAATTAGTTCCTTTAAACCAGTTTCAACCTATGAATGAAGGACTATAAACTGGGATGCATAAAGAAACACTACAACTGTGTTTTTAATAAATCAGGGTAAAATGTTAAGTAAAAAACCATCTTCTCCTAGTGATCAAAATTCAAAAGTAACTTAATCCCAAGTTTCATTTGGTTCATTGACAAAAGAATGTCATGAGGAACATAAATAGCAAAGTAATAAGTGCATCGGCCATATTACTAAGTTTTTATGTCGTTATTGGATTTTACTTAACTTAGATTAATTTTATCTTATTTCGATTTTGGACCCATTTCTAAGCAATTGGGAAAAAAAAAAGGATTCAATTGGCCAATGAATTGAAGTTTGGAGACTAATATGCATTTGAGTAAAAGTTGAAGCACTAAAATTGAAATAATTTGATGTGGAGAACCAAGATGAAAGAAAGAAAGAAGAAAATGGCTGAAAAGAAAATAATTCTGGTTTCCTAATATGATTCCAACTTTTATGTAAATAAATTTTGGGACGTCTGTTAAAAACCTAGGGCGTCTAGAACTCTCTTCACGCATTATAACACATTCTAAGATTTTAAAGCATAGAAAGAGGCAAGAAACAGAAGATCGATTCCAAGACTCGAAGATTTAATTTAAGTTTTATTTGGGTGATGTCGATTTTTCAATTTTTCTTTTATTTTCTTTCTCATAACATGATAAGCTAAATTTATTTGTGCTAAGAGAACGATGAACCGTGTAATATGAATTTTAATTTTTAGTTTTATATGTTTTGACATTAAAAACACGTTTTTAGATATTGAATGATTTATATAATTTTCTTTTTTTCCACAATTATTGTGTACGGTAGTTGTGTGAATTAGGTGGCTTATTTTATGCGTTCGAAAGAAAGAAAATAGGTTCAACATATATAAATTATCGCAGGGTCCAATAAGGGATAGAAATATATCGTTATTCTCCATGTGAATCTTTAAATGTTCTTAAAAATTCATGTATTTTTGTATGTTCACATCCGTCATAAAAATATAGTCGGATCATATATGAGAGTAGGTTTAACATTACTCGAATGAGATTATTAAATAAAATACGAATATTGATTCGTCAAATTCAATCGTATCGTCAAAGTGTAGTACTAAGGTTAAAAAGGATTATGACATGGGAATTCGGGATCCTAGTGCGTTTGTCATCTATTAAATACATCAATTTGCATTTAGTTTAATCAATTTACTCATAATTGCATAAGCAGGTTAATTTATTCATAATTTTGTCACAAACAACATATCACATTATTCTTGTTTCGCTTGAGGTTACGATAATTAAAATTGAATTAATCAATCTCTGTGGGACAATGCTTGGACTCAAAATCCACTTTATTACTTGTTAACGAACCGTACACTTGCGGTTGTTTTAATTCGAAATATATTTTTGTGAACACGGAGCTTCATCGATTCCACCTATCCACCGATGAAACATTGTTTGATACATACAACTTTCAACATCACCCTAGCCCTTGAAGCTTCAATTTCTAAGTTGTAACAAGAATTACCTGAAAACAAAATTAACCATGACGGAAGGGGTTCCTCCACATTAGTTTCTCAATGAGATAAAAGGTGATGATTGGAGAAAGTGTTTCAAGGTTCTCTCTATACTTAACATCCAATGTCTAGTCACTAAAAAAGAGTTAAAAAATCTTGAAAAACTACAAAAACTGAACAGTGTCGAAAGATGCAAATTAAGAAGAAGCGGGACCCATGATTTCTGAGGTTCCTAGTTAAATAAGTATACAAGAAAAGTGTGCACTATTGTTTGTAGGTTCGTATTTTGAACAGAAACGCCAAAAGGAGAGCAAGAATATTGTGTACTATTATTAAAGAGGTTGAAAGATCAACTTAAAAAGCAGAAAAGTGACCATTATTGTTTATAGGTGCTTACTTTGAATACAAAAAGGAGTACAAGAATATAAGGTGTACATTTATTTCTAAAGAGGAGTTTGAAAGATCAAATAAGCATTTAAGGAGATAAAGTGGTACTGCACGTGAGGAAGCTATCTTGAGAAATCAATCTCAGAATCTCTTTTTTTCCCTTCATCTCACCACTTCTCTTTCAATTCACGGTTTAACCAAAACATACACACAATCATGCACCCAACAAAGCAAATTGCATATTTCCATGTAGCAATCAATGCAAAAATGCTTGTCAAGCTTTATAAAACAAAGTACTTCCCCAGTTCTCCTGATTACCTTGAGAATCCAATTTATAGCTACAGCACCTGGTGCAGCCTGATTTCTTGATACTCCTACTGAATTTAGGAGTGTTTGTGTTGTGAAAACACCCATCGCTCCACCAAAAAAGTGCTACAGATGAAAGTAACAATAACCGTCAATATTCTATAGCAGCCACAAAACAACTAAAAGGTGTAAATCCCAACAAAATAATTGTGCTAAATGATGAATTGGCACCATAAATAGTTAAATACCTTCAATGCTCTCCAAGTCATGTATGGGACATAAGCAGGTGCAACACTGTCGGGAAAACCTTCGGGGACTACGTAAGACCTTATAAATGTCATCATCCCCTGCACCACCAAGACAACATAATTGAGAGAGGTAATGTTTATTTTGTAACGGAAATCTAATGGTGCAGTTCCCATTCTCCACCTTTGTTTTCCTCTAACTTTTTCATTGATATGCATGTAATGTTTATTGAAGAGAGAGATTGGATGTCTTATTTCTGTTTTCATCATAACGTCAACTCTGATACCTAACCAGCTATAACTGCAAGATGTCTTGCGTAAATAGCAATTAATAAATATGAATTATCGTGCTAAGTTGGATGTCTTATTTCTGTTTTCTTCATAACGTCAACTCTGATACCTACCCAGCTATAACTGCAAGATGTCTTGCGTAAATAGCAATTAAAAAATATGAATTATCGTGCTAAGTACTAAACCGCTTAGTGCATCTCCAAGACACTCTTTAAATGTGAAATGCTCTCTGTTTTAAATAAGGAGTAAACCTTTAAAACCTTTAAAATTATGCTACAAGAGGCTATTTAGATTAACATTTAAAAAAAATACTCAAAATCTATAATCAAATGTATTCAATATTCTAATTTTCAATGTTCCCCAACTAAATATTATATAGAAAAAAATAGAGGGAAATTATATAATAATTTGTATGGAAGTTGGTGAAAATAAAAGATAGAAAAAATAATAATTGTAAAATCTCGCTTTTTAAAAGCTTTTTAAAAATACAGAGCATCGTGAAATGCTATTAGTACAAGAGCTATTCAGTTCTCTTTTAAAAAATAAGAATGGAATATAAAACATTTGAAAAATGATATTGGTCATTATCTGCTTTTATTTTTGTTGAATAAAATACCAAAGCGGTCCATATTGTAAACTACAGATTAATCAAGAAATTTGACGAACAACATTTTAGCTCATAAAATGGGAAGTCATCATTTTTTGGAAGAAACAAACGCAATTTCATATTCAAAATAATAGACGTCCGAAAGCTTAGATGAAGTACATCACCACACAAAAAAAAATGTAGTCATTCTCCTCGAAAAAAAAAAATTAACATCGATGTCTGTGTTTGTGTACAAAGAGACAGTTGAAAAGAACAAGAACCCAAGAAGAGAAAAAGAAAATACTGACATCAAAAGGGACCTGTGGATCATGCAGGCTAACAGCACGAATAGAATTCTTCTTAAATTTCTTCGAACCGTTAGTTTTAACACTGTTATTATCAGCAAAATATTTCCACCGCTGGCCATCGATCTCCTCACAGCAGATCAATCTGAAGCTGGAATCAACAAACTGGTCCTCGACAAGTCCGCCAAAGTTGGAATCCCGAATCAATGGCCGCTCGGGCACGGCCGCCGGTGGAGGTGCCGATGCAAGGTTGGCGCTGATGCGTAGCGTCTCACGGACAAGCAAACTCGTATCAGAGGAGGTTAGGGTTTGGGAAGCGGAATTGGACGGATGCTTAAGTTTCATTTTGTAATCAGAAGAATTTACAGCAGAGAATTTGGGGGAAATGAGACCGAGAATTGGCTGTATATAATTATGTGTGTGTATATATAGAAAGAAAAAATGCCTAAGGGCGACGAGAGAGAATGAATAGAAAAGAACAGACAGTGAGCGGAGTTTGAGAGAGTTTTTTTTGATCGGCACTCGCTCCGCTCTTCTTCTCTCTAGAGAGCGAGGAGAGAGACAAAGTGAAAGCCACAGCCACAGGTGTGGGAGGTGTATGTGAAAGGGGAAGAGGACGGTGATGATAGAGTCACACGTTGGCAACCTAGAAAAGTTTCGTTACAACTTTCTTTGGAATTTCACACTTGCAAACATCGTATCCGTTTATGTCAAAAATTATTGACAAAATTCCTGACAAATTTTACTTGAAATTCCTATTTAAATCATGACATTTCGAATATCGAATAATGGCACTTAGATATTTTATTTCTCTTTTAAAATCAAACGTTGAGGTGTCATGATTTGAATGTTTCGAAATCAATTTATCTAAATTAAATGATGAACTTTACTACGTATGCATGTTGAAATCTTCATCATTGAAGCCAAAGAAACGACAACACGAACATGAGAATTTAATGACGTGCAAAAAGTTATGTTATTTATCTAGAATCGTGATGTCATATTTACAGTCTGTTTAGTAACAATTAAAATTGAAAATATGACCGTTATTGGGTCTCACCCGTCTAATAAAAGTCAACAATAATAACTAATTTTTCAATGTTAATCCAATTTTAATCTTTACCAAACAGACTCTTAATAAGTCATTGATTTTAA
>CAIGRO010078095.1:0-10544 GCA_903798355.1 Fraxinus baroniana | reverse complement strand
TTACAAATTCATTAGAAATAGTGTATCGCGGACAATGTTGGGGGGCGACCGCCCCCCCTGTCCCCCTCTAGCTCCGTCTCTGGCCTTAATCTTCTTCAAATTAACCTCAATCCCCTTTTGATTAACCATTAACTTATGAACTTTCTGAAAGCAATGTCAATGGCGCATTTAAGAGGATTTAGCTTCATCATGTACTTTCTAATATACAAATTTTTTTTTTACCAAGTGTTTGATGTAATCATTAGCCTCCATGATTTTCACAATTATGTTATCCACATATACCTCCATAGTAAGATCGATCTGGTTGGCGAACATCCTATTAACAAGCCTATGATAAGTGGCCCTTTCATTTTTCAACTCAAAAGTGAAGACCTTATAAC
This sequence comes from Fraxinus baroniana, assembly GCA_903798355.1. Taxonomy (NCBI): domain Eukaryota; kingdom Viridiplantae; phylum Streptophyta; class Magnoliopsida; order Lamiales; family Oleaceae; genus Fraxinus; species Fraxinus baroniana. The sequence continues at coordinate 10,164 of CAIGRO010078095.1, read as the reverse complement.
AATGATATCTCAATCTATAATGAAAGAAGTGTGTTCTTTGAAAGTACATAGGGATCTAGTTGGATTCGGGATAGGTATCCATGAATCTTAATAGCTCATATTCGTTATCGCGTCCACCAATTGATTTAACAAATAAAAGATGTCCTCTGGGCACACTTTACTCAAGTTAGAGAAGTTTTAATGCAGATCTAGAATTTTCTAGTGGGCTTTCTTACCAATGTTGGGTTGGATACCCATCTTGGATAGCTAGCATCTCTTATGAAGTCGTTTTGCAAGAACTATCCACTTCTTTTTTCAAGGCATCATATTTTTCAGGATTGAGGGTGATGTGGTCATTATTATGGCACCTCGAGCACGAGGATTTCGAGGAGTCCCCTTTTTCAATTATGGGACCCAAGTCTTCGAGCCTATATAATCCTCAAGATACCTCGAGGATGGACCCTCCTGAATACCTCCAAAATCACATTAGTAGTCCTTGGGGTATGTGCTCGGGATTTTGCCTTAGCTAAATTCTCAAAGTACTCTGCGATCGACCGTTACTAGTCCTCATCTCGAAAGAATCCTAACCCTATCCAATTACCAATATTCAAGAAATCTTAGGACTGTAAGGAGTCCATCTTGAAATATACTATAGGTAAGGTAATGCGAGACTTCTAGTTTTAATCCAACACTAACTCCTACCATAAGTCATTCCTAAAAATAAGGTAACGAGTCCTACTAGGAGTACACTACTACCTAACTCTATAAATATAAGGCCTTGGATCATTATTCCGATACGTTTTCATATATATTTTTTTTCTAAACTCTCTCTCTTACTTAAGCATCGAAGGGGCGACGATGCCAAATCTCGACGCCTTTTTTTCAGGTACTGAAAGATCTCGTTCATGCTTGTCCTCGATCATTAAGCTCGAGAAATCAGCAGGTGCGATTTTTGGTAGCATCATTGGCGCCGTTTGTAGGAAGCGCTACTAAAAGTCATGGTAAATACACGTTCAGGTCTCCCTCTTGCAAGCTCATCCGCTCCAAACCAACCACCCATTTTCGATCCTCAAGTTCATCAGGAAGAATCACCAGGGATGCCAAAGTCCTCCACCTACAATGGTACCGCTAGGGCATTCGAAGAGCTCCGTCAGCAGGTAGGAACACTGACTCAACTGCTCATCCAGAGAAACATTCTCTAGCCTCCGGCACCGGAGACAACGTCGGCCCAACCAGAAGGCTTCATGAATGATGCTCGAGCTCGGGCTACCCGTAATGCCCATGACAATGGTGGATTCGGGGCCTCGGGCATACCTCTAGCAGCCTCAACCTCGAGATTGGTGACCATGGACTCAGGCGAGCTCACGCGAATCATACAGGATGGGATTGCAGCAGGACTACAACAGAATACCAAGGGAGTGATGGGGTTCACCCCTAATACTCCGTTCATGCCGGGAGTTCTTTTATATCCTCTCCCGGACAGGTTCAAGTTCTCCCACATAAAGGAATACGATGGGACCACCATCCCCATCAACCATCTAAATGTCTACACAAACGTCATGAATGTATAGGTTACACCGGATCGAGTAATGTGCAAGGCTTTTCCTCAAACATTAACCAATGCTGCTAGGGATTGGTTCGCCATATTGGAGCCTAACTTTATATCGTCATTCTCTAACCTTGCTCATAAGTTCGCCGTCTTCTTCGCAAGTAGTAAGCGCATCAGAAAGACCGCGGCCACCCTCATGCAGCTCCGCCAAGGCCCGAATAAGACCCTATGCAACTTTATGACAAGGTTCAACAAGAAAAGGATGCAAATACTAGACATTCACGTCACAGCGACTATTTCGGCTCTCACATATGTAGTGAGGTGTGAAGCCTTCAAGATGTCCTTGTCTAAGACACCCTCGAAGTCTGTGACTGAGCTTCTTACCCGAGGAGAAAAGTTCATGAACATGGAAGGAGGCTATGAAGGCTAGCTCGAGCTCTGAAAAATCCCAATTTAAGAAGCTGCATGAGCCAAACTTGCGGTAAGATCATGCTTAAGGCAAGCAGAAGCATGAAGGTTCGCCTAGACCGTTTACCCTTCTGAACACTTCTAAGTCCAACATACTGATGGAGATCAAGGACATGAAGGAGCTTAAATGGCCTCCAAAGTTGCAATCTCCCTCGGAGGCTAGAGAAAAGAGCAAATATTGTGACTTCTACAGGGATCATAGGAATGCGACTGAGGGGAGAATAATATTATGGCGGGAAATTAAGGCACTCATTAGAAGAGGATTCTGGAAGACGTATGTCAGACAGGATAAACGTCTAAGGAATGATCATGACAAAGGAAAGACTTCGGGCTCATGAGGAGGTAATAAACCCAGGCTGGTACAATCAATATCAAAGCTGAGGGATATGTCCGGAAGACCATTGCCAAGGCCTTGGAATGCTAACAACCTCAAGATTTATTATAAGTAATGGTCTTCGCTTGATCTCTTTAATTTAATTAATTTTACACTTATTTTTTGGGCTTGCATGCCCTATGTATTTTTTTATAGTTGGTTAATCTTTTAATCGGGCTTGCATGCCCCGCGCATTTTTAGTAGTTCATTCATCAAGGCCTGCGAGCCTATACTTATTTTAGATCATAGAGAAGCTTATATGAGGCAACCGTTGGGAATAACCCAACAAAAAATTTTAAGTGTTTTTCTCAAATACCTGTCACAAGCAGGCACCTCCAAGACATGTTATGGCATGAGCTCAAAAAATACCTGTCACGAGCCGACACCTCCGAGACATGTTACGAGCATGATCTCCAATATACCCTTTCACAAACAAGCCCTCATGGCATGATGCGAGCAAACACCTCAAAACATGCAATGAGCACTTCCTGAGACATGCTACGGGCATGATCTCACAAAAGCCCTGTCACTCACAGGTACCTTTGAGACATACTACGGGCATGATCTCATCCAAGCTCTGTCACGCGCAGACACCTTTGGGACATGCTACGGGCATGATCTCGTCAAAGCCCTGTCACCTATAGGCACCTTCGAAACATGCTACGGGCATGTTCTCACAAAAGCCCTATCAAGCGTAGGCACCTCCGAGACGTGCTACGGGCATGATCTCATCAAAGCACTATCACGCACATGCACCTTTGAGAAATGCTACGGGCATGATCTCACAAAAGTCGTGTCACGCGTAGGCACCTCCGAGACATGCTACAGGCACGATCCCATCAAAACTTTGTCATGTGTAGGCACCTCAAAACATACCATGAATGAGCACCTTAAAAACCTATCTCGAGCTCAACTAGTCCAAAATAAGTCTTGAACAAAATTTAATTGAATAGTCCTCGAGCTCGAGACTGCCGTCATAGGTGGCGACATCGTTCGGATCAAATTGGGCCACGCAAACTCTTATGGTCATCTGGCTCAACACTTGGAGATAAAAAATAATTATAAACTGGGCTATCCTCGAGCTCATGATTAAATGAGCTATCATCGAGCTCATGACATAATTATAAACTGAGCTATCCTCGAGCTCAGGATTAAATTGATTAAATGAGCTATCATCGAGCTCGTGACTTAATTATGAACTGACCTCTCCTTGAACTCATAATTAAATTGATTAAATGAGTTATCGTCGAGCTAATGACTTGATTATAAACTAGGCTCTCCTCGAGCCCATGATTAAGTTAATTAAAAAAGCTATCGTCGAGCTCATGACTTAATTATGAACTAGACTCTCCTCGAGCCCAAGATTAAGTTAATTAAAAGAGTTATCGTTGAGCTCAATTCACTGTATGGTCGTCGAGATCAAAACTTAGTCCACATGCCAATTAATTATTTGGCCAAGACCCAACTACATGTATTGTCGTTGAGCTCAATACATCAATTAATGGTGATATCATCGAATACTTTAGTTAATGGTGATATCGTCGAGCTCAATACTTTGTCAAACAGCTAATTGTGGTATCGTTGAGCTCAATACATCAATTAATGGTGAAATTGTCAAGCCCATTACTTTGTCAAGAAGTTTATTAATCATGTTATTGGGCCAATGCCTCAATTATGAGCACAACCTAATAGCTCGAGCATCCCACTTGCCTGCTATGAAGCACCGAGTTCATGTGCATCCACATCGAATTCTCGAGCTTTAGGGATGGATGCACGAGGGTCAGTGATGTGGTCATTATTATGGCACCTCAAGCACGAGGATTTCGATGAGTCCTCTCTTTCAATTATGTGATCCAAGTCATCGAGCCTGTATAGTCCTCGAGATACCTCAAGGATGGACCCTCCAGAATGCCTCCAAAATCACATCAATAGTCCTCGTGGTATGTTCTCGGGATTTTACCTTAGCCAAATTCTCAAAGTCATCTGCGATCGACCGTTATTAATCCTCATCCCGAAAGAACCCTAACCTTATCCAATTACCAATATTCAAGAAATCCTAGGACTGTAAGGAGTATATCTTGAAACATACTATAGGTAAGATAAGGCGATACTTCTAGTTTTAATCCAACACTAACTTTTACCATAAGTCATTCCTAAAAATAAGGTGACGAGTTCTATTAGGAGTCCATTATTACCTAACTCTATAACTATGGGGCTTTGAATCATTATTCGGGTACGTTTTCATATATATATTTTTAGCATATATTTTCTCGAAACTCTATCTCTAAATTAAGTATTAGAGGGGCGACGAGACCAAATCTCGACACTTTTGTTTCAGATACTAAAAGATCTCATTCATGCTCGTCTTCGGTCTTCAAGCTCGAAAAATCAGCAGGTGCGATTTTTGATAGCATCAGAAGGGTTTTCGAAGTTTTCCTATAAGAGTGTATTGTAGGTTCAATCTTGAGCATGTGACAATTGACCTATCTATGCCATTTAGGAGTTAGATTTTGTCATGTAGATCCAAATCATCGTAGGCTTCCGCCTCTTTTAGTATCTAAATTTTTTATTCTTTTACAAATTATACCCATTCTTTTTTATGTTTCACTCACAATACCAAACCTTTTAAACTTTATTTTTCACCCTACCTCACTTCATCTTTTTCTGCAAAACTTTATTATTTATTTAATCATTTCCAAAATCCTACAAAATCCCTCATTCTAAATTCATTTTTTCTTTTGCTCATTAACAATGAAAAATCATAATCAGTACGCACATACATAGAATTTAATAGAGATAATACTCATATGCTGTCAAATAAGTGCAATTTAACTATTTAAAATAAATGTAGAATGCATTCACAGTGGATAAACACATACCTGAAAGTGGTGAGACAGAAAGAATATTGACTATCACCCATTGATTTCTAAATTAAACTTTAACTAAACTCGTATAAAATGAACTGAAAAGAAATAAAGAAAAAGATATACATGATAACTATTTCTATGTCTAGTGTACATACAAGTATAAAAAATAAAAACACTCAGGCTAAATAATATTTTTGTAAGAAACTTCAAATTGGTAGTCAAAATCACTTTTCTTAACTCCTAAATTCCTCACCCCAAAGATTCCTAATTGAAATGAGAAGAAGAAATAATGAATTTGAGGTGAGGAATTTAAGAGAATTTTGAAAGAGATTAAATAAAATAATAAATTTTTGGGGAAGAAGATGAAGTTGGGTAAGATGAAAAATAAAGTTTTAAAGGTATGTGATTGTGAGTGGTACATAAAACAATTTAGATATAATTTGTAAAATAATAAAAAGTTTGGATATTAAAATTATAATTATTACTTTTTAAGTTTGACATTTTTATTATTTTTAATGGCAAATTTGACTGTAGGTAATTTTTTGCACAAAAGGTTTCGAATATAGGTATTTTTTGCGATTTTTAATAGGTAGGTAGATGTATATTGCAAATAATATACATACCTGAAAGTGGTGAGACAGAAAGAATACTGACTATCACCCATTGATTTCTAAANAACTAAACTCGTATAAAATGAACTGAAAAGAAATAAAGAAAAGCTGTTGTAGAGAAATTGGTTTCACGGAAGTTTCACATACCCTTGCATGGGTGGACCCCATGTGGAATTCATAGTAATAAAAATTGTCAAAAAAATTCACAGTCACAGCACTAACTCTTTCAATCCATCCCTCGGTTTCTCCAAACATCAACATGTCCGCATCACATTGGGAATATAAAATATACACGATAAATCGCACAGTACTGACGACACGAGCTCCATGGAAATAATAAACAACAATAAAATTGCGGTCGACAGGGATTTTCACCGGATCACAGTTCACACGCACTCTCTTCTTTCTTTGTCGTCTCTAGTTCACTAATCGTATGGGGAGTACATAATGAATACGGAGTTAAAATATGGTTTATTATTTTTGGGGTTCATCTAAAAAAGATAGGGTTTTTCTTTTGGTGACGTGAGGGAGAAATGGCAACAGTAAACCCGTTTGATTTGCTGGGGGACTATGATACGGAGGATCCATTGCAGCTGATTGCCTCTCAGCAGCCCAAGAAAGCCTCGGCTCCATCGGGTAAGCCGGCGACTAAGCAGCAGAACAAGCCGGCGGCGGCTAAGCTTCCCTCCAAGCCCCTACCCCCTTCTCAGGCTGGTCAGCTCTCCCTCTCTCAATCTCTATCTCTACAAGTATACAGATATGTGTGTGAGCGCGCACGCTTCTATTTCTGTCTATCGCTTCCTGTATTTGTTGTGAGACTCTTTTCATTTCTGCCTAGTATATGGACATTTTGAGTTTTTTTTTTTTTTTTGTGGAATTGTAAAGACGAAATAGAAAATTCAAAGAAATGTGTTCGTTGTCAAAATATGGTCTTGTATTCTGCCACCCTGTGATAGAGTTTTATTGAGTGCTTATTTCAATATGATAACGATTTTGAACCATGTTGCTATTGGGATTTGGCAAGAAAAATGTTTCAAAATATTATTTTCCTGAACACTAAAGCCAAGTTGAATCTAACTTGAAAAATCAATACCTACAAGTTTTGGGAATTGAGACGAAACAATTAAGGAACACGTACCTGCTAGTGGAAATCTGATAAACATTTTGTGATACAATTGTTACTTCGAATATTTATTTAGTGAGTAATCGAATCAGAGCTCATTAAGTTATGATGGGATCATTGAACTATATGTTTCATAACTAAATGTCTTATAAAATGAGACTCTTAGGATTAAAATATATTAGGAAGGATATAATAGTCATTTTGTCCAACTTTGAAATATTGATGGCCGAACAGGTTTTATTTGTTATTGTGATAATCGGAGGATATTATTATTGGACAATGTTGAGCTTTTGTAATAAAACTTGGACAAAGGGTGCATTCTCGTATCTTTAGTGGAATAGGGCGAGATTAGTAATTAAATCTCAATTGGGCAGAAGTTGACTAAATTGAGATTCGATTTATTGGAGCTTTAGTTGAGTGAGTCCAGTTAGATTCCTCTAATGACCCCTAATATAATTTACTCTTCGAGTCTCATTTTCATTCTTAGGGATTTTATGTAATAGTCAACCAGCTATATTTGGGAGTTTTTTCAAAACCTTAGCCCCCATTCTGCTCAATTTCCCTGCTGATAATCTAATGATAGATTCACCCTTAAAAGGACAAAGGCCTCCTAAGGCAACAAAGTCAACATCATTTGACTGTCAATATTTTTAGGAGTCACAAAATGATCCTTATGCCCCCATTAATATATTTTACTCTTCGAATCTTGTTTTCATACGGGAATAAATTGTGATTACATGAAAAATATAATTCAACAATCCCTTTACTCCATTACTTGAGCTCAATTTTGATTTATAGTTGTAAAGCACTCGAAGGGATGGTTGTCTCATAATGTGATTTATTGATTATGTCTTCCAAATATATGTCCCTTAACTATTTTGTCCCAAATCACCAAGTATTGATCATCCGATTAGATTTGACTGAGTACATCTAAGAATTTGAACTAATAATCAAAGTTCATTACCTATTCAAGATTGAGGTAACTCGTTTGATAATCAAGTAAAATTGTTCGTGTGAAATCCATAAGCGTATAAGATCGTCGACATGTTATGTTGAGATTAGAGTATCTTCTCATGAGAAATAAGTCTTAAAATAGTTTGAAATCAGATTCGAATTATGCCCTCGTTTGGCACCCATTCATTTCTCTTTCTCTTTCTCTTTCTCATTCTCATTTTTCATTTCAACCACACATTCTCCTAATAAAATAATATTACACATAAATCAAAAACTTTAGATTCTCTTTCTCTTTCTCTTTCTCATTCTCATTTTTCATTTCAACCACACATTCTCCTAATAAAATAATATTACACACAAATCAAAAACTTTTCATCACTTTTCCACCACACATTCTTACATCAATCACTATTCTAAAAAAAAATTTCAACCCAAAATGGGTTTCAAACAGGGGCTAAGTATCACAAAAGAGATTATATGTTATTATTCTAACTTGATCTATAGATTTTCTATCTGTGTTGTTTTATATGAATGAATGAATGCATGTATTGGACATATGATCCACCTTTTGTTGTTCTTATTTCGATTCTCAACCTATGTAATTAGTGATGTTTATGTGTTCTTGACGATAATCCATTATATTTATCTATCTCTAGGTTAGTTAAACATATTCTAAGCACGATACGATCATATCCCTATTTCAAATTCATATGTAAAGTACTGCATTTATGCACACGATTATTAATAAGATTGCACACCTCAACATCGTATTCATAACATCTATTGTTCGCATGTTAATATTACTAAGTTCTAATTTATTGGGAACCTTTCAGCACTACAACAAGTAACTAATTACCTAATTGGTGACTCCCTTCTTGACCAGACGAAGGATATATGAATTCGATTCCTTGTCATTTTTCTTCTTTTAATTTTATAGAAATTATGCTAGGCTAAAAATTTCATTGTATCGAATGAAACCTATATTTTCTTATTTTTAATTCGAAGACTAGTAATTTAGTATATTTATGAGTTTTTTTTATTAAACTTGCGTGGTTTGTTGCCTTACTTGATCGATTGGAATGCACAATGAGGTCAAGCCAAGACCTTACCTGCCTGAATCGAATTCATAGCAAGGAATTGAAGGCTAAACATTTTGTTAATTTTCAAAATCTTGACGTAATTAGCCTTCAATTCCTTGCTAGGTTTGATCTTTTCTCCTAAAATATGTAAATTTTCAAGATCAAACCTAGCAAGGAATTGAAGGCTAAACATTTTGTTAATTTTCAAGATCTTGACGTAATTAGCCTTCAATTCCTTGCTAGGTTTGATCTTTTCTCCTAAAAGATGTAAATTTTCCTCTTCTTCTGGATGAATTTTATGATATGATGTGATGTGAGAGGCTAGAGATAGATGAATTAATGTTTAGTCATTGTCTTGTGCTTATAGATGGTGAAATTAGGTCAAGAAACGAGTTTAATTTGGATTCCAAAAGAGTTTGTAACAAAACGGAAAGTTCCCTTTGTCTAACAGAAATACTACCATCCGTGTGCATAGTATAATACTTTGCCCACGCATGTAAGAGCAATTTAGATTTCTGCATATGAAATTTAACACCATGCGTGTGCATGGTAAAATACAGTTTGCAATTGGTCCCTAAACTTTCTCCAGTATCTAATTTGGTCCTTTTTCATGCAATTTCACTCCTTTACCTTTAGAAGAGTTAGCTATGGATTGAATGGAATAGCCTTAAAAAAATTCATGAAATTTAGCCCAAGAATATTGTTAATGAGGCTTAATATTGTTCTAGAGTACAGAAGGCATATCTAATTTATTATCCGTTGTTTTCATGATTATTAAATTGGTGGCCATGCAGGGACAGATAAGATTCATTTGTAAAGTTGTTTGCCAGAACTCTCTGTCTATTGTAACTTAATGTTACCCACCCACCTTGTCCCATAAACATTTCACCTTGGATGTCTTTTGTTGTTATTATTCTAGATATCTTGTGTTAACTTCCCTGGAATGAGGAAGAAGATGATTTAAGTTGTTCACTTATTTATTCTCATGGATATTGATGATTATTTAAGATAGGAATAGTATATAAATGTGGTCTTCTGTGTCAATTCTTTAATGTACCGCTTATTTATTTACTTGTTTTCATTTATTTGTATTCATTTGCTGTGAAGGCAGCTTATTATGTGTTTTGTTGCCAGAAGGGTGATGCGGACATCACGAGATTT
>CAIGRO010078043.1:0-13137 GCA_903798355.1 Fraxinus baroniana | reverse complement strand
TAATAATACATAATTGTTTAGTTATTATTTATTGTAATGAAAAATTAAACAGAAAGTAGAAAAACAAAAAAAAATGGAACCCCAAACCTCTACTGCACAAAATGACCCCTTTACCCTATGAGCTACCCTTCCTTTTGTTGAACATTGGCCCTTCCTTTTGTTGAACATTGGTACAATTATTAATTAATATTTAGTCATTATTTACCGTGTTTATAAAAATTAAAAGAGAGAATGGCTTTGAAGGGAATCAAGTCACATGGAAAGCCATCCTCTCTCCCAATTGATCTACACAGCATTTCAATAAAAGTTATACAATATATATATGACATAAATCTTATTTAATTTTTTTTCTCGACGGATCCAGCGTGGGCAGCTACCTCGGCTCGCTGGGTGCTGGATCCGCCCCGGACCAACCTTATCGGATTAAAACTAGTATTATTTGGCAGAGCCTTTTACGAAATCTGATATCAGAGATGTACTGTTTGGTATGAGCCGTTTAAGGCACGTGGGCAGGACGGGTTCCACACGGTTTTTTATCAAGGAATTTGGAGGTAACATTGTTCAGTTTAGATTTTCTTAATGGAAATGGGATGCTAAACTACTACGACGAGCTGAGATTGAGGGTAAGATTTGGGAATTCAGTTGTTCCAGAATGGTCCAGCTGACTGGCGTAGTTTTAAGATATTTTTATGATTTATGAGATGGCTTCTGCGGATAAAATTAATATTTTGAGATCGGTTATCACCTTTAGCCCCAACACATGCAGATATGCAACAATTTGTTATTTCTTTTGAGTTAGAAAACTTCCTTCACACTTAGAATTAATGAAAGCTATGGAATCCAAAATCGTGCCAGAATCACCTTCCTCACCTCTGAAATACTGAAGACTAGGAAAGGTGAACTGAAGATAGATCAGTATCTAGCTAAAATGAAAAATTTAACATACAACTTGGAAGTTGCTGGAAAGAGCATTCCTATACCTGATCTTGTTAATCAGGTTCTTGCAGGGCTTGATGAAGACTGGACACCAATAGTAGTTCAGCTCAATAGCAAGGCAGATATAACTTGGGGAGAGTAGACTAGAGCATATTGAGTCCTTGAAAAATGATTTTGGAAGTATCAATGTAGGCCAATCTTCAGTCAACTTCACTCAAAATTCAGGAGGGAGAGGTGGACAACATGGCAGAGGCTATAAGCCCAACAATGGCAAAAGAAATTCTAGAAACAATTTTAACAGAGGGGGTAGATCAAGGAATGGTTTCAAAAGAGGTGGCTTCAGAAACCTTGGTCCAACTTGCCAAGTCTGTGGCAAGGTAGGACATAGAGCAAATGTCTGTCTCTATAGATTTGATGAAGCATACAATGGAACTTCCCAAAATTCTACCAGGAATAACTTCTATCAGCAGTGCATATCTTGCTACCTCAGACTCAGTCACAGACCCTGCTTGGTATGCAGACTCTGGGGCCAGTGACCACGTGACAGGTGCTGAAACTGAAAGTTCTATTAGTCAGTACAAGGGTAAGATAGGTGTGATGATTGGTAATGGTGAATTGCTCTCTATAACTCATACCAGTAATTTTGATACACATAATTTACATCAATACAAGGAGTTTATAGAGGAAGAAGAATGTTCTAAAAATACATCACAGCTGTACACATATAAACAAAAAGGAGCAGCTAGTGAACAAAGTGACAGCAAATGGTTAGAACCGAATTCTGTTACCAGAAATATATATACACATGTTGTATATAATATTGTTGCATGAAGAGATAATCATGTGCCTTCCACATGTCTGTGTTTAGTAAAAACGTAATAAGAGGGTATTACATTTTTACTAAGGGAATCTCGCCTTTTGCTTATTCTGAAATTGGTTCTTGTTTAACTCTTAGTATTTGGAACTTCCATCGGTAATTAGACAGAGCCATAAACATATCTTCAAAGGTGTAAAAGAGAATGCTTGGCGTCCAAAATTCTTTTCATTTGTGGGGATTACCTCAATGTATACCCACTTACACAATGAGCATTCTCCAGAACCCGAAGGGTCTATGCAATGACACGGAAACTAATGTCCTCCTTTTGGTGGGGAAAAAAGATAGGGCAGATAAATTACATTGGTCATCATGAGAAAGAATGTGCAGACTGAAATATTGGGTATACTGCTTGTGCAGAGCCATGCACCATAAAGTTGGGGTTATTTGTCGGAATTAGAAAGGGGAAACAACCGCTTCTCTTGCCAATTTTATTTTGGAAACTGTAATATCTCCCCATGAAAGAAACCTGTTTTCAGTAGATAGTATCAATGCCTTAAATGCTGTAAATAATTCTAGCTTTCATGCACTTGAATGAGCTGTTTCAAGATCATGTCAGAACAGCTACTTTCTCTACCATCATTAACTCGCAATTACAGTCGCTGATGCAGTACTCTATAGAGAATGTCTAAGCTTGTCTGTCTTTACAGAAAAAAGATATTACTAAGTAAACAAGTGTTACTTGTAGTGAGAGTATGCATCTCTCAGCCTTGTGAACCACATGATATTCAGTAATCCAAAAAGTTTAGTTAGGAACTGATAAATTTGCAGAATATGATAAACTTACTTTTTACTTAAGAATTTTTTTCATGCTTGGCCAAATAAAGCTCTGTACGTAATTGTTAGGTTTTGTGACAAAAACTCTATGTGATTTAGAAGTTTGTTGAATGAAGGAAGCTTGTTTAATCTTGGTTTAGAAGTCTTGGTTGATTGGATCCCATGTGATTTGGTATTTGGTTGATTGGATAAAGTCTAAAGTATTTGGGTTTGTAGAGTCCTGAGTTATGAAGATCAAATTTCAATGATAATTAGGAATTTGACTTGAAAGATGACTCTTAAATGGCTAAAAAGCATGTTTTGGAACATCAAACCCGAGAGAGGTACGTCATAGCGCTAAGAAGAAAAACAAAGGCAGAAGCCCCGGCGCTGCGACGCCGAATTCCTTGCTAGGGAAATACTTGCTGGGCACCGCGTCGCCCCGATAGTGTAATCTTACGCAGTTTCCTGATTTTATTCGGACGTTGGAACTTCTTCTTCATTTTGGACTCCACAACTTCGAGATTTGGCTTCTATAAATACTCCACAAGGTATTGGTACCTTAAAAAAAAGACTCTAGAGAGATTACAACAATTAGATCTTTGTATATACATTAGAAACAAGAGAGAATTATTAAGATTAAATTGAGAAGATCAAAATCTTCTAAGACAATTGGTTATTTCTTAGTATAATAAATTCTCATCATCCACAATTTTTCTTGATTGTTATGTGATCTATTATATTTCATATTGTCTATGTTTTTCGTCTTTATTTATTTGGCCAATTTATCAACAAGTGATATCAAAACGTTCTTGATATCGAGGTTGGTTCATAACACCGACGGTGTGTAATAGCGAGATCACGATGAGGAACAACTATCTCAAGAATAATCACATCATCTTCACAAGGTATTTCCACTGTGTCCCAAAAATCATTGACATTGTGATCCCCTTCATCTAAATCTTCGTGTTCACCTTCAGTGACATTTTTCCTCACTAAAGTCACACAAAGAGGGGTCGTGCGCATATTGTTCAATTCAACTATATAATTCACTTCAACATCAGAAGCAACCTTCAAATGTGGAATTAGAATGGATGAATGCTCGTTGAATTGAAATTTCAGTTCCATATCATACTGAGATATATCATCTTTCAGATTGTTCTGTAAATCAGGGTACATTTCTGCATATTATATGCTCGATGTTATGAAAATTGGAATACTACCGCATATATCACTCGACAATTTCCATACGCATCGATCTTTTTCATCCAATTCGAAATCACTAAAGTAAAAAAATGGAATCGCAACCATATCTGCATGATGAAACATAATTTTTAATTATAAAAAATAGTTGAAAAATCAATCCAACCACTAGACTTTTAGGATTTAAAAAAACAGTTGAACAACTGTAACAGCCAACCGTAACTGCAACAGACGGCTGTTACGGTCGACAATTAGTCCATAACAGTCGAATGTTACGACCATGATATATGCAAATGAAATTTTTCTTGTTTATGCTTAAAAAAAATTATAGATCTGTTAAAAAATTTTATCTACATGTTAATCTAAGTAGAAATAAGATTTATCAATTAAAAACGTATACTAATTTAACGAAAACGAAAATAAACATACATAAATATACTTACCGATTCGAAATGATAGACGGAAAAAATTATTGTACAGCATTTGATCAATTTCTAAGCTTTTGAGATTGAAACAGATAAAATATGAAAGAATTTTTAACTGTGTTGGAATAAACAAATAAGAAGAGTTATCTGATTTTGAATTTCAAGTGTGAAGGCATTTGATTTTTACTTGTTAACTGAAGGGTAGTATTATCTTTTAGTTAAAAAGTGATTTTTTGTTATTGTATTGTTTACTTAAGGGCATCTTTATCTTTTACAATTCAAAAAATCATTATGAAAATATGCAATGTTTAAAATTGAACGTAAAAATTAGAGGATTTGAACATGTCAATTTTAAAAGTACCTGACTTCTTGGTATTATAGTGAAGATAGAGTGTTGACCTTGTGGAAAAGTAAATCACTTGAAACAAGTACCAACAAAATTGGTGAATTTGTAATAGAAAAATATACAACAATTTGACTTGGTTTTGTGTTTATTATTGTTGTTGTTGTTGTTGTTGTTGTGTAAATATAATTTAAAAATTAGGTTTTGTTATTTATTATTATTATTATTACTGTGGTGTGTTTTGGTGACGAAGATGGCGGGGGAAGAGGGTAAGGGAAGCAGAAGGATATTATTATTATTATTTTTTTAATAATTTATTCAGGACTCATTTTCACTTTTTTTTTTAAATAATAATAATTTGTAACTATAGTTACAATTGGTTCTTTTTTTTTTTTTTTTTANTTTTTTTTTTTTTTTTTTAATTCAAATAGGAATGTATATTTATCATTTCACAACTTTTTATTGAGAAAATAGATAGCGGGGAGTAAAACGCACGCCAAGTTTCATGCAGGAATATTCTCTCACAATTCCAAAAAGTAGGAGGGTTTTGCACAATAGGTCTTAAAGGTAGGAGGTACATCCCTATTAGTCTTAATTTTAGCAAAGATTATTGAAGTTCGTTAAACTTTTAAAATGGTCATCAAATCTTCTTACAATAGATTCATCTACTCAATAATAAAAAAAAAATGAACAAGTATAATATTTTTTAAGTTAAAAACTAAATCAATCAAACACATTTAATTAATAATTTCATACAAATAAATTTTAGACAATTGACTTCCCTAAAATTTATTCTTTTTATGCAAATTTCATGTTTGCAATCAAACGCACCTTTAGGGCCTTTTTGAGCCAGGTTTTAATCTAATCTTAATTTAAGTCAAAGTCAAACAATCAATATCAACCACATCTTTTCAATCACACATTTCAAAACAAAAATGTTATTCATCCCCAGTGTATTTACAACCACAATCTAGGTGATTCTAAATGATAGGTTAAATGAAAGGTGAAATTAAATGACTTATTTGATTTCACCTATCATTTAATTCCACATTAACGCCACCTAAATTGGGGTTGTAAATACACTAGAGATGACTAACATTGCTCATTTCAAAAACTTCTATCAAAATGCACTTAAAATCTGATTTTTGTTCACATCAAACACTCTTTTAGTGTAAAAAAGTACTTCAACAACTATTTTGAAAATTTCCTCTGTGCCCAAATTTCGTTCGAAAATACAAAAGAAAATTAATTAAAACAAACAAACAAACAACAAAAGATAAAGAAAATACAGGGAAAATTGAAAAACCGAGTTGATTATACTCCCCTTTAAAATAAGTAATGAAAATATTGAGATCATAATTTACTTTCATTTTTATTAATCTTGAAAAGAAATACATAAATTCACGAGATTTTGCACCTTCAACTTCTTACATTGAGAAGACAATTTACATTTATTTTCATTAATTTCGAAAAGTAATCCGCAAAGTCAAGAGATTCTATACCTTCAACTTCATATAGTTCATTATAGATATTTTAGAAATATTTTAAAATGAAAAAAGTAAAAAAAAAATATTGAGATGATAATTACTCATTTTTAATTTAGAAAAGTAATACTTGATTTCGACAGCTTAATAACTTTTATAATGAATTATAGACATTTTATGTAATGAAAGTGTTATCCAACAATGTTATGTAATAACGTTCCAAGCCGAATATTGTGATTTTTGCCCTAATAATGCATACATATAATGATTAAACTGAAATTCATCAGTCATCACCTTCAGCATTTTCACCTCTCAACTACACAATCATTCATCATTTTCTTCTTAAACCCCAAAACATTCCATTCCATTAAACTCACCAATCGAATACGTCCACTATTTCACTAATTTTCATTGGGCGACCAAACTCTGTTACCATGAACCAATTTCAAATATTTCAGCAAGAATTTGCCTCTTCCTTTTTCTCTCATATTCTCTTTACATTATCCCCATGAATAGCAACAAATCCTTCACTTGCAAGAGTAGCAAGGGCATTTCGCGGCTAATACAACACAAAAATCCTTCAATTAGCAAAATTCTCACACATACACGGGCGTGCGCACAAAGAGACGAGGAACTTGCATCACCAAGGTGAACTTCAGCGCCAGCACTTTGTTTCACTCTTCCAGTAACTGCAAAGTATATTTCAGCACAAATCAACTTCTTGTTTACTTTAAAGACCAAAGGCTAATGTATAGCAATTTTCAATTTTACATACGTCCAACATGCGAGTCGAGGGGCCCCCAAGTAGCATCTCCTCCATAATTATGTTACGGGTAGTTGATACTAAATTCTCCCTTCTCATCCTTTCACTTGCAGAGACCCCAGTTGTAATGAGATCCATATCAATAGTCCCTGCACAATATATAAAAACGATTTTCCATGCGCAGAAAAAGGAGAAAAACCATGCAGCAATACGAGCACCAGTTACCATGACAAAATGAGCTTCGTTCTGATGAAACTTGCTTTTAAATCATAGGTTTATTTAGTAGCAAATAAAGTAAAGTCAATGCTACAAGCTGAGGAATTAATTTTGTGATCAGTCATCAGCCATATTTTTTGGCAAACAGTCGTGACTCGTGGTAGTTAACTTCCAGCCAAGAAACAAACATCTGTTGTGCAACTTACAGAGCTCAGTCGGAGTTATTGCCAAAGAGTTCAACTACTAAGAAAATTGAAACAAAATATTTACCAGTAGAGTGATCTGTAGCAGACTGCTGCAGTGCAACTTCAAGGAGCCTAAAAGCCTCCACAACATCTGGCTTTTCAACCTGTGTGGACAAGTAAACAAATAGTGTAAATCATCCCATTTTTTAACTGCTTCTGTGACGGTAAGTGAAACTGAACAGACCCATTCTGAGAAACGAATCCTGGCCAACGCCTCACTGATGCGAATCAAACATTCAATTTGCCTTGGTGTTGCTCTTATCACCTGTAGACAATAAAAACTTGTGAGAAATCATAAAGAAAAAGCATCATTATTATCTTTATTGTCAACATTGTCATTGTTTCTACGGCAATCATCGGCATTAGTAGAGCCATTATTACTACTATCAAATTGTAATTGATGTCAAAATAGGATCCCAAGAAATCCAATGACGGATAGGACTGAAGAATATGACTCATCAAAAGCAACTTTATGAGAAAACATTTATTAATACAAGAAATTTCATTATGACTATACATACCGATACACATCATATATCACACATATTCAGAAGAGTTGTTATCATTTCTGCTTGCTCCATCTTCAGTTTCCATAGGGTCTTCCACATACATTCTTGACTTGTCGGTCTTCTTTAAATGAAGACAGTCAATGTAAGTCTGAAAACAAACGAAATTGTTATTTATTTCAAAATGCATTTCTAAGTACCATGCATTACTTTCATATTGGAGTCACAAGTCCACAAGATCAAAACTCTGGGACCTCACTAGAGAACCTAAAAGGAATCCAAGGAGTTATAGGTGCTTGCCTTGAATATTGACTTCACTGTCCTCTGTGTTTGTCGAATTCTGACACTCGTAGCCCTGTAAATTCCAGTAGCCTAAATACAATGTAAAACTAGCACCTTAGACCAAAATACAACAAAAGAAAAACTACAGTTGATATACTTTAAGACAAATACAATGTAATTATGTATGATCTCACCTCGATTCTATCACCTGGCTTGCCAGCATCCACAAGCTTATCATGCTTCAACAAACTTAGTGTATGAGGTGTCCCTCCTTCAGGGATCTCATTTGGTGTTTCTTGAAGTCTAACAATTTGTTTATCAGCAAACCTAATTTTTGAACAAAATCAGCTAATGGAACATTTTAATTTATCAAAAACTAAGTAGTTTCTGAGGAAGAGGAGAGCTCAAAGGACAATGCCACCACAGAAATTTCAACAGATTATAATGTTACAAAATTGAACTCAATGAAATGGTTTGAGGCTTCAATTGCATTAACTTTTCTAAAGACTTCATATCTGCCTATGAAGTTCTCAGCATTTTTGTATTATCAGCATACTTTGCAGCATCTGCATGGTTTCTTTAAACTGCTTATAAGAGCTCAAATTCAATTTGGCGCCAAGTGCAGCTGGTAATTATAGTTGGTAGCTGGTAATTAGTCCAATTGTATAGTTACTTTTGCAGCTGTCAATCATTGTTTCTTAATTGTTTGTTAGGACCATTGTATTGTATTTATATATTCCACCGTGCTGTATTCTTCATTGAATTGAATGAGAAGTTCTTTCTTCATTTTCCACATTCTTTTCTTCTCCCTTAATATGGTATCAGAGCTTCTTACCGCTGCAATTCTCGAGATCTGATTAACCTCACTGATCATTACAATTTCATCAGAGGATACTGATTAACTATTTCACTGATGCCCCCAATCAATCAGATCATAACACCTCATCATCAACAGGCAATTCAATCATTGATGATGGATCGAATCCATACTTCCTTCACCACTCAGACAGTCCTGGCCTTGTGCTCGTTTCACAGCCTTTGACAGGGGATAATTATGCCTCTTGAAGTCGTGCTATTAGGATAGCCTTATCAGTGAAGAACAAGTTAGGATTTATTGATATATTGATTCTGCGACCTGACAACGCTGGTGATTTGCTCAGTTCATGTATCCGTAACAATAATATGGTGATTTCTTTGATCCTCAATTCAGTTTCCAAAGAGAAATCTGCAAGTGTGATGTATTCTGAGTCCGCATATGATATTTGGATAGATGGAAAGATATCAACAAAAAAATGATTCCCGCTTATTTCAATTAAGGTGTGAGTTGATGAACCTTACAAAGTGTTTTTAACCTTACAGCTGAACGTCACCAAATGGAATATGTCATGTCATTTTTAATGGAACGGATCAGCTATTGTTGATGGACCCTATTCCCCCTATGAACAAAGTGTTTGCCTTCATTGCACAAGAAGAGAATCAACTGAAGGTTAACTCGAACATTGGTACATCTGGAATCAATGATTCAATGGCATTTTATGTTAAAAATGAAGCTAGAAAAGCAGCTGCAGTTCAATCTTATAACAAATATCAGGGCTGACATATTTGTACCTATTGTGGTTACACGGGTCATGCAGTTGACAAGTGTTACAAGCTACATGGCTTTCCTCCTGGATACAAGCCTAGACAAAGAGCTGGAGTTAACAATCCAACAGGTTCAAGTAATCAAGCAAATTGTACCATCTGTTCCAGATCAAACACAAAACAATGTTGGAAACTTTGTGCAGACATTGAACCCTGCTCAATATCAGCAACTGATGAGTTTGTTAAAATAGTCATCTCGAAGCTGCTAAGGTAGATACAGAGTTAACTGGCCACCTATCAGGTACTTGCTTCTCCATATCTATTAATTCAACGTTCAATTCACCTACATATTGGGTTGTGGACTCTGGTGCCACAAGCCACATCTATTCAAATCAATGCAACTTTAATACAATGAAACCAATTCAGAATCATGAACAAATCACTGTAAAATAAATGAAGCTATCTCCAGATTTAGTATTTGAAGATGTGTTGTTTGTCCCTCAATTCAAATTCAACCCGTTATTAGTGAGCTCCTTAACCAAAAATTCTTCCCTAAGCATCAAACTTCTCACTGATTCATGAGTGATTCAGGATCTGTACACCATGAAGATGACTGGCAAGGGTGAAAGAACTGTGAATCTCTATGTCATTGATGCAAGTTCACTTGATCAAGTACAAAATCAATGTGGTGCTTCTGGGAATATTTGTAATTATGTTCATTCAATGATCAGTAATTTAACTAGTCACACTTGACATCATATGCTTGGCTATTTATCTTTTAAAAAGTTAAACTTGTTGAGAGACCAATTAAAATCTGATTGTAATGGACAAAATAATGGCATGTCTGCTCCATGTTCCATGTCCTTTAGCTAAACAACTGAGGCTCTTATTCGTTTCAAACAATCACTTATCTCCTGATGCATTTGACTTGGTTCATTGTGATATTTGGGGTCCTTACAATGTCCCAACTTTTTTTGATGATTGCACACGGTTTACATTGGTATATCTGATCAAGCATAAGTCTAATGTTAAATTCATTGTTCTCATATTTTTTACTCTAATTGAAACTCGGTTTCATAAAATGATTAAAAAGTTCAGATCAAATAATGCTCAAGAGTTTCAATAAACAGATCTGTAGAATGCTAAAGGGATCATACATCAGTTTTTTAGAAAGACCTGAACAGAACTCTGTGGTGGAAAGATAGCACCAACATCTTCTAAATGTAGCTCGTGCTATATTCTTTCAATCCCAAGTTCCCATCAAATTCTGGGGAGAATGTATCCTCACAGCTGCATTTTAATCAACAGCACCCCTTCACCAGTTTTACAAAATAGAACGCTTTTCTTTTGTCTGCACAACTCTCCAGTTGATTATAATCAACTTAGAACCTTTGGTAGTCTTTGTTTTGCCTCCACTCTACCTTCTCACAGAACCAATTTCCACCTAAGAGCCAAGGGCTGTGTATTTGTTAGCTATCCTCCTGCTGTTAAAGGGTACAAACTATATGACATCATCTCTAAGATATTCTTCATTTCAAGAGATGTTTTCCACGAACATATTTTTCCTTTTCATTCAATTCCTCATTCAAATGATTTGATTGATCCCTTCCCAGATATAGTTTTGCCAAAAGTTGCCCCTGATTCAACAACTTGCCATTCTCCTACAACTTCATCTCTTGATATCAGACATGTTGATCCTAACGATCCATTAAATTCATACAACATTACTCCCCAAGGATTAGTTTATAATCAACTCCAAGGATCATATAATGATCATTCCTCGTCACCTATTCCTAGAAGAACAACCAAAATAATTAGAGCTCCTTATCATAGAGACTATCATTGCAACTTATTAACCAACACACCTCC
Source organism: Fraxinus baroniana (assembly GCA_903798355.1). Lineage (NCBI taxonomy): Eukaryota > Viridiplantae > Streptophyta > Magnoliopsida > Lamiales > Oleaceae > Fraxinus > Fraxinus baroniana. Next base: position 1,654 of record CAIGRO010078043.1, on the reverse strand, counting down.
TCCAAACTCTAATTCTTCATACCCCTCATGCAGATCTATCTCTCACAGCCTTTTCGCCCTCACACAGGACCTTTCTCCTTAATGTCTCTTCCAATTTTGAGCCCCAATTCTACCATCAAGCTGTGAAATTTGACCACTGGAAAGATGCTGTGGCTGCTGAACTAGCAGCCATGAAAGCTAACCAAACTTGGTCAATTACTAACCTACCAAAGGGCAAGCACTCCATAGGTTGCAAGTGGATGTATAAAATCAAGCTCAAATCTGATGGCAGCATAGAAATATACAAAGCCCATTTAGTGGCTAAAGGCTACACTTAACAAGAGGGGATAGACTTCATTGAAACTTTTTCCCATGTTGCCAATTTAGTTATTGTCAGAGTTCTTCTTGCTATTGCTGCTATTAAGAAGTGGCATCTTGTCCCATTGAATGTGAATAACGCTTTCCTTAATGGAGACCTTTTCGAGGAGATATATTGATCTACCTTTGGGATACTCCAAGCAATCTACTACTGGAACACAAGGGAAGAAACTTGTATGCAAGCTTCATAAATCAATCTATAGTCTCAAACAGGCATCTAGACAATGGTTCTCAAAATTCTCTCAGGCCATTATGTTACATGGATTTCATCGGTTAAAATCAAATTATTCATTGTTCACGAAAGGATCTAGAGTTTCTTTGATTGCATTGTTGGTTTATGTTGATGACATTATCATTTCAGGGTCAAACATTGAAGAAATTGAATCTTTAAAAGCTTTCCTACACAGCCAGTTCCAACTTAAAAACCTTGGAAAGTTGAAGTATTTTCTTAGCTTGGAGATAGCAAGATCACATGAAGGAATCTTCCTTTCTCAAAGACAGTACGCTGCAACTTCTTACAGATACTAGGTTTTTGGCTTGCAAACCAACTCAGTTGCATGTGGATCCCAAAGTGCGTATAAGTTCCTTTGAAGGAGAACTCTTCGATGATGCTTCTTTATTCTGGAAACTAGTTGGCAGCCTACTTGACCATTTCTCGACCAGACATCAAATTTGTTTTTCATAAGCTCAGTCAGTTTGTTTCCCAACCTCGACAACCTCATCTTGATGCTTTACATCACCTTTTAAGATATCTTAAATCAGCCCCAAGACAAGGCTTGATGTTTGCTACTTCCTCTTCATTCCAGCTTCGAGCATTTCGTGATGTTGATTGGGGATCATAACTTGATTCTAGAAATTCAATCACAGTTTTGTGTGTTTTCCTTGGTGATTCAGTAATTTCCTAGAAGGATAAAAAGCAAACCACTATGTCCAGATCATAAGCTGGTTGAAGCAAAATACCATGCTTTAGCCTCCACAGCAAGCGGACTTGTTTGGATTCATCAGCCTCTTCTTGAGTTTCAGAATCTTTCATCTCCTTCTGCATTGATATTTTGTGATAATCAGACTGCAATCCATATTGCTACAAATCCTATATTCCACGAACGGACGAAGCACATTGAAATTGATTGCTATTTTATTCGAGATAAGATCAATATAACATATCCATCATTAGTGTCCTTGACATATACACACTTGTTGCACTCGTTGATTCGAAATCCACTAGAAAGCATAGCATTATCAAATTTCTCATGCCATTGCTTCGGTGCTTGCTTTAAACCATAAAGCGATTTAACCA
>CAIGRO010078023.1:0-15000 GCA_903798355.1 Fraxinus baroniana | reverse complement strand
CTTATTCTGATGCTGATTGGGCGGGTTGTCCTGATACACGTCGGTCTACCACTGGCTATGTTATCTTCTTAGGGGATAATCTTGTTTCCTGGTGCTCCAAGAAACAATCCACTGTTTCTCGCTCCAGTGCCGAAGCTGAGTATAGATCCTTAGCCGTTGCTACCGCTGAAGTTGCTTGGATTATTCAGCTACTCCGTGATCTCCGTCTTCAAATGCCTTCGCCTCCAAAAATTTTATGCGATAACAAGAGTGCTATTTTTATGGCAGTCAATCCAGTCACTCGACCTCGCTCTAAACATATTGCAATTGACTACCATTTTGTTCGCGAATTAATTGCCAATGGTTCTCTAAAAGTCGCCTTTGTTCCCTCACATCTTCAGCTTGCCGACTCACTTACCAAGGGACTCACCCAACCTCAGTTTTAACTTTTCCGTAACAAGCTTCACGTGATTCCTCTTGTATATATCTTTCATTATCTAGTTCATAGGACTATCTCAACTGCATATATTTTGTTAATATGTATCCTTTTTATATATGACTCTCCTATTGTAAATATATTCTATATAATGAAACCCACAGCCTCAGTATTCATTTGAGGATTTCAGCAACACTGTAAACGGGTCTTTGAACCTCTATACTTACTTCTTTTCGTAAAAGAAAACATTGTTTCTTTCACACGCTCAAGACTAGATATAGTGATTAGTGAGGTTTATTTAATTAGAGAGTAGCAGTGATTTTTTTAACATTATATAACTCAAAATATGAAATGTTCATATGGTTGTGCATTGACCAAGAAAGATTTTTAGTTCTTTGAAATCGTAAAGAGAAATTTCCCTTGACATCAACACGGTTACACAGTCAATCTTTTTATCGAGAGAGAAAAATGAGACCTCCGTTTAAAAGATTTTTTATATTAAAAAATGACCAAGAATGAGAAATATTGTTAATAATTTTCTTTAGAATGGTCTTCTTTTAAGTAATATTCTAAAAATACCATTTGAATCTCTTATCACTTTCAGTATATCATCTCCTTACTCACCTCTAATTGCACTATCTAGTGACTAGTATTGCGTCCTAACTTCATTCCCCCTTGTGTAACCCCCCTTACACTCTACAGTCCCACAACTCCCACCCCCACCCCCACCCTCCCACACACGAGAACACTTTCACTTGAATACAAGTCCATGCATTGCTTCCTAATCCATTAATTCTCAATATAGATAGTATTTTTGTTTACCAATTTAAATTGGACAAATTATGGTAATTAGTACGAAGAGAATGCTAAGTGTCATGTAAAACTCTACATTTCAAACTACTCGTCCTTTACTAACAAAACTTTTCGTTTGACATTTTTGTTCTTTGCCACAATTGAACTAGGAAAAAGTTGCAGTTGAGATTTCTAATATATGATACCTATAGAGTTGTTAAATGGGTCGAGTCAAGCCGCTTGACTTGCCTACCATTGGGCTCGGCTTCACCATGCAATTCATTACTCGTGTGGGACAGTCGAGCACGAGCGGCTTGCTTCACCAAATGTGGACTCAGCTCACCCCACTAAGTCTCCCTTGGTGGAGAGAACCAACTCCTGAGCCACTCACGACTCATCAATTTTTAACTGAAAGTTGCACTTTCAATCACCGAAATACAAGGAAGACGAAAATTTACAAGGAAATAATAAAATTAAAATTATATCTCATCAAAAGAATTATGAAGTTGTAAAAATACGAACTTGGGCCGACTATAATACGTAGGTCGAGTTAAAATTGTACACGAATAAATATTTCGTGTACATCGTTTAAAAAAAATGAAATATTAAAAGAAAATGCCGTGAAGATTATATTTGTTAAAATCTTTTAGCAATTGCACTTGTAATCTTATCTTGTATTAAGTAGCATGCATTTCATTACCCATCAAGCACATTAGAGCTTCAAATATACCTTCTTTCAATCTACTTCTTTTGTTTGACAAAATCCTACAATTTCTAATTGAAACCTCCGATTTGACAAAGTCCTACCATCTGTGCTAAATGCAATCTTTGTTGCTACAATTTACAAGAGAATTCTATTTCTTGTGGTGATTGACTCTTTTAGATTCTGCACGATCCTACAAGATGTGTAATTGAGACATTTTCTGTCCCTCAAATACAACATGGCACCCTTACCAAGCTTGAAGATGTCAAAATAGGGTCCAAGAAGGAAAAAAGACGGATTGACGGCGCTGGACGAACGCCCGCTTATCGCTTGAGCAAGAGGAGCAAAATTGGAACAGAGAGTTCGTCACCCGCCTGTCGCTCGAGCGACAGACTGTTGCCCCCCTAGCTCGAGTGACGGGCCGCATATTTGTTTCCTTCTTTTTCGGTTTTACACGATTTTTAACTTAATTTCCATATTTTAGGTTAATTCTACGGTTTGGACATATCTCCTATAAATAGTAGACACTCTATTCAATTTAACAGAGTGGAGATTACAGAAGTTATATTTTCTCTCTATTGGTTATTATTAATAAGATATTCGTTTCCTCTGCCAATTTCATCTTCTTGTTTGCCTTTCTTTTAAACCTTGTTCTTGTTTATTCGTTTGTACAATCTATACTTCATATCGCGCCATATTACATCCTCAAATTCCTAACAGAAACAATGTTGGCAATAGCAGGCGAATTAATGTTAACACGAAGCCTTATTAATTATTTGATATTTCATATTAGGAGAATCAAATTACAATGAGATGAACGGCCAAACTTGAAATCAAAAGAAAATGAGACAAACCTTTCCCAGTTCTAGAAATGATATGAAAGCACAGGGACAACAAGTTAGAATTAGAAAGCTAAAAGCACAGGGACAACTTAGAGCCATAATATAGGGAAAAAAGAAGAATAAGAATAGATCATACCAGCCAGCCTATACAACACTTGGAAGGATAATCACAGCCAACAATATATAAGCATATATACCCACCGATTTAAAAAAAATGAGAAAATAACTACTGAGTACCATTCTCAAACATATCGAAAGAACTTTGACAACAAATTGCTCCAAACAATTGAAAATCTTGACCAAATCAAATTGAAGTATACATGATTTACATTAATGTTCTTAAACTACTATTCGAAGTAAGCATGAATCTTCTATACCTTTACATTCTAATCTTACCTGAAGGGAAAAATCGATCAAGAATATTGATGGTCCGAATAAATTATTTATTTATTTCACGTCTATATTTTACTCACTTCAATAATATACTTATAATCAATGCACAATAGAACCACCATTGACCCGCTTGAATCAACCATATTTTGTTCACACTCAGTGAACCGATTGGTTTCAGCCAACTGATCTTTTGTAAAAAAGTTCAAAATAAATGAAAAATGCATAGTTTCGAACCAAGAAAACTCATATGGGCAAGAGTCACGTTTTTAATACCTAAATACCTCTATATTTTATACCATTACTATCTCCAAATATATGTACTTTATATTATATTTTTCAAAAATACTTTAAATATTTATTCGTAAAAGAATGACAAATAAAATTTTGATAAATAGAAATGAAAGACCAAATAATATGAAAATGTATATATCTTATATTTAATTTTTAAAAATAGAAAATCTGATAATTATTATATTGAAATTCATAAATGAATTTTTAATTCAGAATCGACATTATTTTTCTAAACTTGTAATTATATCTATGGCGTTTTCAAAATTGAAGTTTTGTTTTACCTTTAGACACGACAATAACCCACGGATTAATTCAATGACTCGGTGATTGAATCAGTGACTACTAGCCTAATACATTGTCTCGACCAAAGTACTCTCTGAAAAAGTATTCTAAATTTGTGCATGTACCTTTGAAAAATGCTATTCATCCTCAGTGGGGATGAATCCCCAGTCTATGTGTATTTAAATGATTGGTTAAATGATAGGTGAAATTAAATGACTTATTTAATTTCACCTATCATTTAATACCACATTAACGCCACATAGACGGTGGATGCATTCTCAGTGGGGATGAATAGCATTGCTCTTGCCTTTTGGTGTATTCCAATCATAATATAATTGATGAAGCTCCAATATTCTCAATACATCGTGAAGTTTCGTACAATTCCAAAAATTCCTACAGCACTAGCTTATTCCATAGCTAAGGTAACAACAATTATTTCTCAAGGCTGACCAACAACTCAAAGACTTTAGGCAAAACTTTCTAGATCAGTTTATTCCAAAAACAAGTCAAAGACTCGTAGTCTTGAAGGCTAATATGGTCCCGCACCGAATGGAATGGAGATTACCCGCCTTATTGGGTATATAGGATTGGGACTGGACATTGGTCATTGCTCCGGGTAGGTACGGAAAATATAGTTCTCGCCCCCACTAGGCCGCTACCCACCCTATTTAAAGTTAATTTCAATTTTTATTCGAACAAAAATAAAAGATTTAAAGAAAACATGAGTTGTTCTTAATAAATTGAAAAAAAAGTAATAATATTTACTAACTAATGATATAATAAAAATAAAAAAAATAGTAAAATGCATAAGTGGCGATAAATGGGACTGAAAAACCTGCCCCACGCCTTCCAATTTTGTCCCGTCTTTGATGAGAATCCATGTAACAATCGCAGTTACGGAATCCACGAAAAATTAGAACAAATACAAGAAAGCCAATAATGAACGTTTGAAAAGCTCGACCTAATAAATTATTGAACCAAAGAACCAAAACAATCACTAACAATATCTTGACCCCATGATCACAAAATTTATGAACCTTACTTAAATTGTAGAACGTCACAAGAATTTAATTCGTGATAAGTTCAAAATTAATTCAATGAAGAACGAGAATATACCTCACAATACTATCTTAATAATTGTATGTTTTTACAATGAATGAAATGAGTCATATTTATATGTATCATATAAAATCTACTTAAAAACGGAATCAAGTCTTAAAAAATATGAATAAAATATACTATACAAGAGTTTTAACTAAAATAGAAGAGCGAAATTTGAAAAATCCACGTCCGGAATTGTACTATGTGGCCGCATAGGCCAATTGTTAGCCTTCAATTGTGGTTCGGCATAGAGGCATGTAGTCGCATGCCTAGGGTAACTATGTTGTCTTCCAACTTTCTCGTCCGTTGCTTGGTCCAAGTTGACTAGTCTTATTTCTTCTTCCAAGTCCAACATGAAACTTGTTCCTTTACTTGTTGTGATCTATATTTCATCCACAGTAGTTTGAGCAAACAATCACATAGCTTCCTTCACCTTCTTTGTCCATGACCTCATCCCGGGCCCTTCATCCGCGATCAACTGATCCTCATCCGAACTTGCTCTTATATCATGGATCACATCATCCTCTCCCTCTTCGAAAGGGCTTGACATCGAATCTGTACCTGCATCAAAGAGAAAAAGATAAGAAACAACAAAAAATGCAAATTATCATAAATTTAACTTGAATATCCAAATTGTAGCCATTGGTTTCAATCCTTACAATGACATGGAATAATCCATCTTCTTTAGGATGTAATCTTGTCTTTTTTTTTTTTGGGCATTCAAACAAACCATTTTTGCCTAAACACCCAAACCCAATCACTTGATTCGAATATTTTACGCCTCTTCCTTTTGCACCTTGAGATGCATATAATTCAATCATCTGCTTTCTATCTAAGCTACTACTTACAATAATAGTTAAAGAAATTAAACTAAACAAAATTAATGAATTTAAACCATAAACCATATCAAATCGTGAAGTACGTAATAGATGATACTAAATTGGTTCCTAATATATTCCATACATTCGAACCAAAATAGTTAAGTATTTCAAGATTGAAATATAGATTTTCATACCTCAAACCACCAACTATGCACCCCAAATGTCTACCATACTCAATTAATTTCTTGTAACATACTAGAATATCATTGACTAGTAATTGATTGCCTATGAATTTATATGACAAATGACTTAATACTCTCATAGAAATATTGGATGCATTAATATGTGTAAAAGTACATGCCCTATGTGAAAAAATATTACTAAGTGCTAGACCATCATCTAACCTATGTATGGGGTATTGTTTCTTTATCATGCCATAGTTGAATGCTTCTCCTTCAATGCTCATTAAATTCTCCACTTGCATCGAATTAATTGGATACTCAATGGGTAATATCCTACTAAATAAGTTTTCATGAAACGAGTCTTTGAGTTCCTGCAATAAAGAAATATTCAAATTAGAGATGGGTTTATTAGTTCTCACTAATACCCCCTCAATCTCATTTATTTTTATATAGAAACTCACTTTTGATTTTTCTCTTATCTTAGTAGACTCTCTTTCTTTTCTCTCTTGTGGTTTTGCTCATTTTTCTCATAATTAGACACCTCACAATCTTCTCTCCTAGTCTCTTTTCTTTGTTTTTCTTTTCTTTCTCACCTCTCAATCTCAATTGGTCCTCATAAATCGATTGTGGTGTTAATGGTACAACATTAACAACTTTTCCATCTTTTACAAAGTTGTACCTATTCTTCAATCCATCATGTTTAACCTTCATATCATACTACCATGATCTTCCCAACAAAATGTACCCAACATACATAGGAACCACATCACACATCACTTCATCACTATACCTCCTAATTGAGAACTTTACCAAAACTTGCCTACATACCCTAACCTATCCACATTCATCTGACCACTGCAATTTATGAGGCTTAGGATGTTTTATCGTAGTCAATCCTAATTCATTAATAAGTGTAGTACTACCAATATTAGTACAACTACCTCCATCAATAATCAAACTACATATCTTATTTTTGACATGGCATTTACTATGAAAGATATTGTCCCATTGTTGCTCCGCATCCTCCAATTTAATTTGTGTATTGAGAGCAACATCACCACAAGTAACTCCCCTCCTAGTGGATACTCTACTCCATCACCATCACTAGCATCATCCAACGCGGGCATATCATCACAGTCATTATCACTCACCACTTCTCCAACACGCAAAATCATTGCCCTTTTATTTGGATATTAAGAAGCAATGTGCCCCGATCCCTAGCACTTAAAGCATTTGATATGTTGAGTCTTAGAAGGTTGAGAGTTCATTTTGGGTGTAATTTTGCTAACAACTTCCTCCTTTTCCCTTCGTGTTTTGGTCTTACTACTAGAAACACCCCCATCACCACCATTATCATCCCATTTCGATTTCTAAGAAGAGTTAAAACCTGAGGAACTTGATGTATATCTAGTTGTAGACTTCCTCTTCAATTGCCTTTCCACATTCATAGCTACATGTACATATCTTCCAACTCCACATAATATTGCAACTCTACCACATTAGTTATCTCCATATTCAAACCATTCAAAAATTGGGTCATGGCGACCTCCCTATCCTACTCCACATTCGCTCTAATCATAGCAATCTCCATCTCTGTATGCTAATCTTACACGCTCCGAAAACCTTGGTAGAGGCTTTGTAATTTTTGATGAAACTTCTATAATAATGATTAGGTACGAACATATCCCTCATGATAGCCTTCAATTCTTCCCATTTATTAATAGGCATTTCACAGTTTCTCCTTCAAGATGTTACTATTTGATCTCACCAAATGATAGTATAATCGGTAAATTTAAGTACAACAGTCTTTACCTTCTTTTCCTCAGAGTAGTCGTGGTAATAAAATATCAATTCTACTTTCTTTTCCCACTCCAAGTATGCCTCCGGATCACTCCTTCATTTGAATGAAGGAAGTGTCATTTCGATTTTGCCCATACTTTTATCAACACCATCTCCAACAAGATATCTACCATTCCTTTCATATCTAACTCGTCTCTCCCCCATTCTTCCTAATTCGACATCCACTAATGCATCCTAATTAATGTCACTATCCGCTACACATTCACTAGCAAAATCCGCTTTATGATCCGCCTACATTACCTCCTTGTGTTATGAACTTCTCTAGGTTGTTCTGTACGCAAAATTAGTAAGTAACGTGTCTTACCTCTTCATCCACACCTCTTGTCCGTCCATTCTATCTCACATATCATCAAACAACCTTTCAAATCGTTGTATAATCTCCTCAGCCATGATGATTTGACTATTCTTCCCGCTGGAAGTAGAATCGTCCCTGCTAAACATTCTAAATCTAGTTTAATATTTGCCCTACATGGTGCACTCGTGTATCACTCAATTTAGATTTTTCCATCTATTAGTCTTACCGCTTTGCCTTTTTCTACTCAATGCTTTCTTGCAAGTTTTTCAAAGAATTAATTTGATCTCAATCAAAATTTAACCCTTGTGGAGTTCAAACAAAGAATTGAATAATGAAAGTGATCTAGAATGATTCAAGAAGGTAGGAATTTGAATTTTGAATGAAGCGTTAATGATAAATTCAGAAAGTATTTCTTTAATTCGAATTGGACACTTTTGAATTTGGATTTTTTTTTAAAATTTTTTTGACTAAAAAAAATGAAATTATATGCTGCTAGCAGATTCCAAATTTTCTTTTATTTGATCGAAAATTCAACTAGATACTAGCAAAACAAAAACAAAAACTAATTTGCATGCTAAATTAGCACATTAACAAGTTTTCAAATTTTATGGATTGGAGACGAAAAAAATTGAAGAACACGGAGAATGAAAAACAAAGACTCAACAAAAGAAAAAAAAGATATAACCCAGATTTTTGGAGCCTTATTCTGATACCAACTGATGTGAATTCACGTATCAATAGTAGCTAAGGAACCAACGACAAATTAGAACAAACCATGAAAGCCAATAATAAACGCTTGAAAGGCTCGACCCAATAAATTATTGAACCAAAAATCAAGACAATCACTAATAATATCTTGACCCTGTGATCACAAAACTTATGAGTCTTACTTAAATTTTAAAATGCTACAAAAATTTAATTTTTGATAAATTCAAAATTAATTCAATGAAGAATGAGAAGAAAGTAATATGCCTCACAATAATATTTCAAGAATTGTATATTTTTACAATGAATGGAATGAGTCATATTTATATGAATCATATAAAACATACTTAAAAACATAATTAAATTTTAAAAGATATAAAAAATATACCATACAAGAGTTTTAACTAAAATAGAAGATTACACGAAATTTGAAAAATTCTCATCCAGAATTGCACTATACGATCGCATAGGCCAATTGTTAGCCTTCAGTTTTGGTTCGGTATAGCGGCATCGCATGCCTAGGGTAACTATGCGGTCGCATAGTTATTTTTTTCCAGCTTTTCTCGACCGCTACTTGGACTGAGTTGATCCATCTTGTTTCTTCTTCAAAGATTAACATGAAATTTGTTCCTTTACTTGTTGTGATCGATATTTCGTCCACTGTAGTTTGAGTAAGCAATCACATTGCTTCCTTGACCTTCTTTACCCATGACTTCGTCATTGTTCCTTCGTTCGCGATAAATGGATGCTCGCCCGGACTTGTCCTCATATCATGGATTATATCAGTCTCGCTTTAATTGGGTAGGAGGGTTGTACAAAGTGACAAAAATACACAATGAGTCAAGGGATAGGAATGACTGACTCGTCCCGTTGCCATCCCTAACTCATAGTTATGAAGGAGAACCCTTACTTTCCCACTGCATGTTATCCCTGCTACAAAAGTATATAGCTAACTTAATTGCCACGATTAGGCACCCTGCGAATATCAACATTAATCCAGCAAGTAGCAATCAAGTCACCAATAAGATTCCAAGCATCTGTAGTTAAGGTTTGTTTAATTTTGATAATTATTTTCTCTTCATTATTTGTTATTTTTATGCCTCAACTTGATCCATGTTCTTTTAGTGGAATCGGGAGCCTAATTGAGGAGATCATGCCTATCTTGTCCCAAATTTTCTCCAATCTGGTTAATTGGAGTAGGGTCTAGCTTTTTAGACTAAGGTATATAGTTGAGTTGATCAAGTCAAGGGTAGTTTTAACCTAACCAAAGGTCTAGTTGACTTATAGTAATGACCTCACGACAGAGGTTACAAAAAGGAAGAACACTTTTAATATAAGTAATTGACGACGTGTATTTTTAACGAACAATATATTATCTTGTTATACATGAAACTATACAAATATAATTAAAAACCTAAATTCGAAGCAAAGTTAATTTATAGAAAACCATACACATACATGCAAAAAAATTATCACACATGGAATAATAAGTTGCAATTTAATGTTCAAGATTGTAAAGCTGCCCCACCTTTTACCTTGAAAATCAATTTTATAAGATCATAAAGCTCCCCTGTATTTAACCTTTAAAATTTCTGGATGAGTGCTTATAATATGGACCACAAAATTTGTTTATAAAATTGAAATATGTCTCTACTTACTTTTTTAATCCTCTTATCATTATCTTTTCAATTTCCCTTTTATTGTCCTAAAAAAGTGTGAACAGTCAAGTTTCAATTATTGACTCATTCTCAAAGCCAAGCTATTCAAGAAGATATGAAAAACTGATCTTATTTCACGTTTTTCTTCAAGCATTCAAATAAATCAAGAGCATTTTGGCCAAGTCTAAAAGTTGTTTTCAAAAATTCACTCACTTTCTAGAAAATAAGTAATTTAAAACTAAAATTGACTTGCTTTTAAGCAAACTGTTCTTAATGCTTATTTTCCTCCCATGTGTATTGTTAGCATTTCTCATCTCCTAAAACCTTTAGCTATATATATTTGTTTACATTTGGTTTTCAACATGCACCAACTAGACTTACTTTCAGAATAATGTTATTCATCATTAGTGCCGCTAATCATCAGTCTATGTGATCATGGGATCACTATCACATAGTTCAGTGAAGTTGCAATGTATTTTTATTTATTGAATAATGTGAGAGTGATCACACTGTAAAATTGGCTGGTGATCATCAGTTGTGATGACGGATAATATTCTCTTATTTTTAATCAAAGCGGGACATATGATTCCAACATTTGAATTTAAATTCTTATCTTGTACCATCTCGTCTGAACATTTAAATCCATCGGGATTAAACCTCATTTAAGTGTACTATATTTAAAATCTTCAATAGTTGGACTGAAAAATGCGATTTGTACACTCTTTTGTTGACATTATTATGAATATTACAAGTGTTGATTGGATGAAAAATTGTCAAATGATATTTTGTTACGTATATATAGCATTATTGTAGTTGGAATACAATTACTCTAATATGTACCCGTTTGTACTTGACTTGCAAGAATGCATCCGAGTATCCTAAATCACTTAGGAAAATGCTGCATTACCAGAAACATTTTCACAGGCTTCCTACAGGCCTCTCACAAAGGGGGGGCCCCCACATGTATTTTAAAAAAAAAATTAGTGTGGGCCCCCCCTTTGTGAGGGGCCTATAGGACGTCTGTGAAAATGCTCCAATAGGCAAAGCCCCCTTCACAGAAAGTTGGTGCCTCGGCGCCCCACCAATAGGGACCCGGGCACCAAATTTATGTGAAGGAAGGGCGACTTTTTCCAATCACTAATGCAGGGCTGGTGTCAGAGAATTTAAACAGCACCCCAGCCATTGATTTGAATTACAACAATTCAAATCAAGGGCTGTTTAAATTTCCTGTCCCCCAGCCCTGTTTGAGTGGCAGAGCTCATCCTAAATGGCCTTAAAAATCAAACCCAAGAATAAATTGCAGTCATTATCAAGCTGACTTACATAGACAACTCAGACAATATTAATTTCTTTTTATGGTGTAGACTTGCAGTATTGTATTCCATTCAAACCGTTGATTTTGGACCCTAAATTTCAGAAGTTTCTTTCTTGAATGTTGAATGATTTTGTTCTTCCCTAGGCGTGTTTGACTTTTAACCATTTACTTGAGAAAAAGTGTCCCATTATAATTATAAAGTTTGCCACAAATCTTGTCATGTTCCTGTTAAACTAAAGATTTTCTCACCATTCTTCGGGGACATCCAAAAGAACCCTTTTCCCATTGTTGTTCGAAGACTGTAAACCAAGATCATAATCATCAAAATGGCAGATGCATTGACAGAAGAACAGATCGCTGAGTTCCGGGAAGCCTTTTGTCTGATTGACAAAGATTCTGATGGTAATCTCTCTACTCCTTTTTCTTGACTAGATTCATGTGTTATCCGTCGAGCCACCAGCCTTCCACTTGGTATTGTCGGATCACTAAGACCGACTTTCATTCATGCTCGACCCGTAAATGTTATTACATCATAATGAGTTCACTGAGGAACTATTTTATTTTTCCCTCCATGTAAAGGTGTAATCACCATGGCAGAACTTGCAGCAGTTATACACTCGTTGAATGAACATCCAACAAAGGAAGAAATTCAAGAAATGATAAATGAAGTTGACAGTGATGGTGATGGCACCATAGATTTTGAAGAGTTTTTGGGTATTATGGCTAGAAAGATGAAGGTAATATTAATGAATCAATTTGAAATTACAGATTGATATATGCTAGGAATTAGAAGCTGAATGTAGTTTGTATTTGATAGGACAACGTAGCAGAGGAGCTCAAAGAAGCTTTCAAAGTTTTCGACAGGGATCAAGATGGATTCATATCCGCTATTGAGGTGAACGTCCCATCACAATGCTTCCCATAAATCCCCGTTCTTGTTTAACTCCATTCATGCGCTCGTGCCTTCCCCAGCAGGGAATTATAGAGTTTATTCTCAAAAGATTTAACTTATTTGGTGGAGTTGCACAATTCCCTTGTAAACCAATCATCTACCCCATGTCTAAGCAAAGTGGAAATTTGTTTGAACTTTCGTGACATTCCCCCATCAATACCATATCATCTGCCCCACAATTAAGCAACAAGTTATCCCTCACTCTTCCTCAAATTAGGGAGGATTTCATGCTCCATCAATGCCCAACTCTTCCACGGCATCAAAGGACACTTCCTTACGTGGGCACAACCGACTTGAAATCCAACCATGAAATTTTTGGATCATTGCAATCCAATTTAGGATCCACCACCTTTGTTCGGTTGCAACTAGGTATCCATCTTCTGTTTACCACATGGCTAAGTTTGGGGCCTAGCTCTGGCACTAATTGTAGAGAATTTGGGTTGCATCTTCAAAAATCTTCCGCCATGTCCCACCCCCTTTTTTTTTATTTTTTTATTTTTTTTAATAAGTAAATAACTATTCATTGATGTTGTTGATCAACCTCATTTAACATACAATTATTTTGACTGAATGTTTATGTTCTCTTGATATGCAGTTGAGAAATGTGATGATAAATTTGGGAGAAAGACTAACTGATGAAGAGGCTGAACAAATGATAAGAGAAGCTGATCTTGATGGAGATGGTCTAGTCAGCTATGATGAATTTGTGAGGATGATGATGGCTTCATCTTCTTGATTTTATTCCTTCTTTTGTTAATTTATATGAATATAATGAAGAAAATTGTTAAATGTAATAGCATAACAAATACATAGGCGATGTAACAAGAAAGGAAATTCATGTAACATGTTACCTCTATCGCCAATAAATTGTTCCAACTTTCTTTTCTAATTTATTTGATGTATGTCTTTGATAACACATTCTACATTTTCATATTCTGCTTGTGCACTAGAAAAATGAATTGTTAATAATATGGGATATAGATCAGAGATAAATACATGCTAAATTCAAGAATAATGCTATTTGCAAGCAATGGGTCAATTTCACATAAAATACGGTTTGTAACAGCGATTCCAAGAAATTCTTTAATTTTAAAGAGCTTCTTGTGCATAATACAAAGAATCTTTAAATTAAAGTAAAATTTTTGAAAACCTTTAACGATCTCTTTATTTTATATTTTTCCAACAATCATTTATTTAACCTAACATTCTTTATATGCTCCTATTTGACAACCATTAAAACAAAATTCTTTTTTCCTCTCAAATTCATTTTTAATCATACATTTTCACAATAAAATATTTTTCCGGTACACTTCAAATCTTTTCATACTTTTTCCAAAACTCATTTTCACAGAACAAAAAAACCCATTTTAATGGTTGTCGAACATGTGCTATACATTATATGAATAGTTAAAATATTTTATATTTGAATAATGTAAGAAGTGGAGAATTGAAACTTAAAATTTATTATATACATATCATAATAAAATTATAGAGACTTCTAATCTTCAGACGTAGGGAGTTACTTTATTTTTTAAAGTTGAATGAAATAGTCCATTGGAACCCAATTTTATTGGTTGGCCTTTTCATATGAAGAATATTTTAAATCTTGCCTCTGTTTGATAAAAATTTTAATCTAATTTTTTTTATATAAAAGTCAACAATTAATTTTAATCATATATTTCTCAAGACACATAACTTTTTAACAACACATTTCATCAACTTTTATCAAAATTAGCTAAAAATCATTTTAATTTCCTTCAAACATGGGCTTAAAGAATTTTGAAGGGCATGCTTATGAATATCACTCTAAATATCAATTTTTAAAAAAATTAGATCGGATTTCAACTCCAAAAAGATAAAGGGTCAATGATCGGGGCAAATCGATAAAAAATAAGTAAATAAATTTTAATTAATAAACAAATCTTAGATGACACTACAAATTAAATGGCCCCTATAAAAATAAAAACAATCTATTTTTCCAATACCAAGAAATATTATGTACTAGCATGAAAGAGAATCCGTAACACCTGTGTGGATTTTGACAGTTATTTTCCTGTACAACGGGATGTCATGAGCCGAGCCCGAGCAGAAAAAAAAAAGCTCGAGCCGAGCTCGAACTCTTTTTGGCTCGAGCCGAACTGAGCCGAGTCCGACCAAAAAAAATGAGGCTCCTGAGCCTTAGCGGGCCGAGTCGAGTCGGCTCGAGTTTTTTTTTTTTTTTGTTTTTTTTTTGTTTTTTGTTTTTTGTGGCACCTTATAGCCTAATGTCGGATAACATGTTAGATTTATAAATGAGTAACTATCCATTATAACAAAGTAATAAATCTTTTTAATGATCGATTTAAATTTTCTTACAAATTTTAGTGGCCATTGGTGAAATTAGCTTAATTTTT
>CAIGRO010078007.1:0-13642 GCA_903798355.1 Fraxinus baroniana | reverse complement strand
ATGACCTCTTAATGACACCCTAAAAACATAAAAAACAGCCACAACATTCCCTTCAAACAACCCAATTCTGCCTGTGTGTAAAATCAGCCAGCCAATGAGTGTAAATAATTGGATTTCAGCCACTATCCTCTGCCGCCCACCATATGCGTGTTAACAATTTAATTCAGCCGGATAATCTCCCTCAAATCAGCACCTAATCTCCCTTTAATTGTGTGTATAAATGATAGAATACGGCACCACAAATTCTCAGTTTTTTTAGCCGTCTACTGCTCTATTTTCTCCCAATTTGTTTTCTACCCTGCTGCTCTTTTTTTTCAATGGCAAAACCAAATGAAGTGGTTGAATTGATTCGCGTTCCAGGTGGGGTGATTTAGGAGGAATTTAATGGCGCTTCAGGTGGTGTTTTCGGATTACAAGGCTTTTTACGAATTGGGGAGTACTCTTCGTCGCCTTGGGGAATCGATTTGGGGGAGAGAGTTGAGGGCAATCGGTCTAGGGTTTCGATTGAGGGCGGGTGAAGGAAATCGCCTTCTCAAATGTTGATTTGGGGAGAAATTGTGTTTTTACAAGCCTGAAATCGCGTCCATCGTGGACGAAGTTCAATGATAGATGGAGGGGTTGGTTCGTAAGTTTAGTGACCAATGAGAGTAAAAATGAAGATGAGTTACCACAACGTGATGAAGTTATAAGTTGAGTGACTAATGAAAGTTTTTACTCATTATTTATGGGTTCATAGACTAGAAAACAGTGAACACTGCCCAGTCAATTGTTTGATTTTTTGTTTTGTTTATACTGCCCGGCGGGTGAGGTCTCTCAACTATTCAGTACAAGTTGTACCTCAAGATGGGCGTGGGTAGGTAGGGTGGGAGCGGGAGCGGGAGCGGGAGCGGGGGGCATAAAAGCATAATAAGAGGGCAGACGAGAAGAATTACAAATAAAATAACTATATTCCAAGATTTTGGGTTCTGGACTTCCCATGTGTACCAGTTGCATAATGTCCCATGCATAAAACACAGAATCCTATGGCTATTTCTGTGTATGTATTCATTGTGTGAATTCTTTAAAACTTCAAAGGGACATCGATCTGGAAAAGATAAAGGATCGAAGGGTTTAATGAGAGTCGACCAGAGGTCAAAAACAAGAGAAATAAACATGTATGTTACCTACGAACTCTGAATCGTAGAGACTAATGACACTTGTCAAAAGCTAAAACACTGAAAAAATGCATCCTGCCCATTACAATTTAATATAAAAACACATTCAGGTAGCACTAAGATTAGAACAAGAACTGGTTAATAACAGTGTAACTAGGATGATATTACATTATTTACATCAGTATTGCATTTTCCTTGACAAGCAGAAAAAAAGTAAGAAAAAGAAAGAGAGACTGTGTACAACTAAGTGGTAAGAATGAAATATAATTTCCTGTAACATTGGATACCTGGATGGATTACAGAGGACTGAAGCATTCACGTGTTAAAAAAAAAAAATCCCGTATGAAATTCCGAGACTAGTCAGCCGTTCCATTCTGACATCAACGAATGCTACCTCCAGATAGTTCGAAAAAGGTTTGGTGTAGTGTTAGCAAATATGATCAGTTCTAAGGGTCGGTCTTCTCAGGCTGATGATACACAGTTATGTTGTAGCATATGCGTTCTCAAACTAGTTTCTTTAACCTGTTAGGCTCCGTTGGATAATGAATGATCACTGGTAAATGATACAATCATACAAAATATTATAAGAACGAGAAAATTGTGTTTTACCTGCATTGCTGCTAGCATGGATATAAAATACATGCACTGTTCAAGTAGAGCTCGCTCTTTAGCAATGATTTTTGCAAGTTCAGTAACCAATGAGTTCACTTCGTCGACCTGAAACGCGATTGACATTGTTCTGCATAGGTCAGCCATGCAAACACAACAGCTTTCGGCTGAAATTCAAAATGACATTCTAGTCCCTTCTTTCTCTTATCAAATAAGGCAAAATGGTCCTATATTATTGGGTCCAGAGTCATTAAGGAGGGGTGGTGTATCTTTGACAATATAGATCAATCCCAAGGTAAAGCATGCAGTAACAAGAGTAAATGGGAATACCCTAGTCAGAAGTGAACATATTGAGGATGCCATTGTCTGCATTACATCAACTGTGGAACTAATAGTATCTTTCACGCTTTGCAGGTCGGCCTGTCAAAATTGAAAATATTCTTGATTTTGTCAAAGGATATTAGTTTTACCCTTGAGACATGGTTTAGAATATTAGCAACAAAGAAAAGAATACTGCCAGCCACATACAATTGCTCCTCCAACAATCGGAAGACGGAGAGTGCTAGCCTTCAAAGCTTCAATAGCTCCCAGCAAAGAAATTGAGTGATCTTTATCCAAAGAAGACCAATCTTCCAAAAAGGACATCTATATCAGAAATATGAACTTAATTCAGATTTGTCGAACTGAAATGATCTAAATCATACCCTAGTCCATAATAGGGCACATAGCCACCAACAAAGAGAGAGAACAGATAGTTCAGATCAATCCAGAGATAACTTCCCGGTGGAGAAATTAGTTGGAAAACAAATAAATAAAATAAAACATTAGCATAAAAGAAATTTACACTACTATTAACCCACAACTCACGCGAGGATTGCTTGTACAAACTATACAGGTTTAAAGGATTGCTGTTACATGTCACTAGCACTCAACCATCTGAAAAAATATAAGCAACTCCATCTAAAAAACCTTTAAAATGCTCTCATATTGAATCTGATCATCAACCAGTTACCAAAATTATTGATCTAAAAGTATCCATCTAACTACGGGTAAAAAGTTAGGAAGCAATAAATTGTAGCCTAAAGGGAGGAACAACCCCCTCCAAATTAGTATTGCTATATTTCTCAGCAGTCAAATTCAACATGAAAAAATTAGGGAGCAACTAAATCTGATTTTACTTTTGAGAAAATTTAAAACGGAACCTCAAAGCTAAGAAATATCGACATGTCAAGATCAATGTTTATTCTAGCGCTTTCAAAGTAGATATCAACAATAAGAGAGGATAATAAAGTCACCACATGACATAACTACCTCTCTTTTTAAAACTAACAGATGCTCTTGAGGTTATTCCCCTTTACATTTCAAGGGAGTTTTCCCCAAAAATAAAAAATAAAATACTGTGATACCTAAAATGTCCTTGTTAAAAGAATAAAAAAAAAATCCCCATGGCCAGATGCTAAAATTTCAAATTTCAGAATGGCTCAGACATTGCAAAGGAACTGAAGAATAGTTACTATGAGAATCAAGCTGAAAATTGAACAGTTTGGGAAGCAAGCACCTTCGACAATTTTAGTTTTATGTTCATGCAATATGGATATCTAGAGCTTCCGTCAAGACTAAGTATGTCACTAATTTCCATTATGACATATTGCCAGTAAATAGATCATCGACAGCATATGCCTCAATCTATTCTTTTTGGGGGGTCTTCAGTTTAGGAAATGAGAGGAACAAATTTTACATATCAATGAACCAAGCACATTTTGCAATTTTGTGCCATAGCCCTCTTCATATAACAAGTAGCAAGTCACCATTCAGCATGACGAACAGATAAATTTTACCACCTTTACTGGAAAGATTACTCACTATATGCATTCGTGATTATAGTCTATAGAATTTAAGCTACATAAAACTCGATAAAAATATAGATCTGATGACGGAGCATCTATCATGAAAAATAATTAATGCAACTATCAGTTATGATACGCCAGTAAACCAATTGGTAAAAAAAATACCCGCGATTGGACCTTTTTTTTTCAGCAATTGAAGCCAAATATTTCTAAGCGGAATTGCAGACCAAGTTTATATTGACAATAAATGATTCAAGTGTGAAAAAAGAGATTTATATGGTCGTGTCTCTGGGTCAAAGATTCCCATGTTATACAATAATTCTGCGGCTAAATATTCCAACAGAATTCTGCAATATAAAGTAGAAACCAGGAATGGAGCTTACTTGACCCTTGAGAATAGAGGCTAGTTTTAACTTTTGCCTCAGCAATTGCAATCTGTGTCTTTTTTTGGTGACGGTGTCACGTAGATCTGAGATTGTTATCCATGCATTCCATAGATTTTTCTGATAAAGACAGGAAAAAGTATAACTACTTGCATCTTTGGAAAATACTTTAACAAACCAGCCTAGAAACAAGTAACAATTTATACAGAAAGCAATACAGATACAGCAAGATATTAAAAGTAGGTTGCCATGAAAAATATAAGGTATGAACATTTCAAAGAGATTAAAATAAAATTCTCAAATAGCTGGAAACCTAATATATCAAGTAAAATGACGAACAAGAGGCATATAAATATTCAGTTTAAAAGAAGCAAAAAAGAGAAACTCAAAAGTTGTTCAGGAGATCCAGATTGGGAGACGGGAAGTTTGAACATACTGCGTAACTTGCACTACAACTCGCTTCAGTCCAGAAATGGACAAAAAAGAACATATTGTTGAATATGTGGAGCCTAACATACTGCTGGATATGTGGGAGAATTTTTTATTTTTTATTTTGAAGTGTTATGGGGGTACTTTGGAAAATTTGTACATGTATTAGGTTGCTCTAATATTTTACTCCTATATAAAAGGGTATATGCACATTGTCATATTGAAGATAGAAGCCATACAAAAAGTATGAAAAATCAAAAAT
Organism: Fraxinus baroniana; assembly: GCA_903798355.1. NCBI lineage: Eukaryota > Viridiplantae > Streptophyta > Magnoliopsida > Lamiales > Oleaceae > Fraxinus > Fraxinus baroniana. The sequence continues at coordinate 8,958 of CAIGRO010078007.1, read as the reverse complement.
GTATAAATGGCAAGGATAGCTGAAATTACATCATCCAGAAAAAGAATAAAAATAACATAAGGTAACCGTTGAATCTACCAGTTAACATCTGCGTTTTAATGATCTAGCTTTCAACTGTCTTGGAACTCACTTCCTAGAGAATACTTGAAAACTTTTACCAGATGGAAGTGAAGCTTCTTGAATATGAAACTTCCAAGTTCCAACAAAATATACACAAATCAACTAATAGGAAGTGAAAATAAGAATAGGAAATGACTTTTGTATCTGTTCATGTATATTTTTTTAAACATGAACATCAATATATAATTCTGATTATTGTATTTTTCAAGGCTAGATTTCATCCATTCCTTTGTCCATTGTTCTAAGACTCAACATTGAGTAAGGATACACACATTATTGTCCTCTCTATAACTATACTGTTACCATAAGCCCACAAAGTAATTGTATGATCTAACCTGAAGTTATCACGCTAATAGAATGTCCTCCAATGATTTCAAAATCAGTCCATACGAGTAATTATCTCAATCAACTTTACTTTTTACTTCACAAATACATACTCATCATCTTGCAATATATGCACCTGTAGATACTTTATTGCATTTGCCAAAAGAATTATTATAGAGTAACAATTTCAAGATTTTGTGAAAAGGAATTGTAGTGTGTACTACGTTAATTATCTCCATGCATTTTTTAGGTTAACTTCTGCACAGCTTTAATTGTCTCATTTCAAATATTAGATTACGTCATTTCTAAATTTGGAAAATAAACAAGTCTGCTACTAAGATGCATAGTTGCACAAGTGAACATTAATTAAGGTTAATTGTAGTGATCCCAACACATTTTGACAGATTGTTTAAACATATGGTGAATTATAATGTATACAACTACTTTCATGAGTTCATCAACGTGCTTTGAAAGGTCAAATTTGACAGCAAAAGGATCTGTGTAGTTCAACAAGAAGCGTGGAAAAAATGAAAAGGGTGATGGAAACACCAAAAGAACGCTGCTTTGCAAAGAACAATTGCTACTGTATCAGATATTAATTAAGTGAGAATGAACTTAAAAATCATGAGTAAGAAAAGTGATATTTATTATTATACATCTCAAAAGGGAAGGTAAGATTATCATTTCAAAGTATCTAACAGAAAAACATAACATTAAAATAATTGATATTCTCCTGGCCAGAAGGAAAGTAATAGTATCGATACTGTTTAAAGTTATGTCCGAAAGGCATAACAGAAGAATTTACTTGTAACAATGGACATATAAATCGTGTTTTTGTATTCTCCATGGATCTGGATATTTTAATCTACACCAGTAGAAAACCACTACAGTAAGGAACTCTTAATTTCTCATCAAAATGACAGGACTTTTTATTGCCGAATTTGTTTTAAAGTCAACTTAGAGGGACCACAGTCAGAAATGAAGACAACTAGAAAAGTCTAGAGCACAAAAATACAAACACAAACAAGACATATCCCATCAAATTTACTATGATAAAATTAAACATGTGGACAAAATTGAAGTGTACCTCTCACTTTTCAAGAACTAGACATGAAATACTATGACTACCTTCTCTTCTTATTTGGATTTATGTGATTCCAATGTTTGATTTTCATTACAAAAATATATACGGTGAGCCGGTGACCATAGAGGTCAAAGAAACAACCCTTTTGCATTTCCACAGATAAGAGTACTGTCTCCACTAAATTAGGGTAGACCGTAAAACATTGACTCGACTCTAGCTAGCTTTAAGCTTACGTCAACATTTCCAGGGCAAAGTACTTTAGGAAACCATACCAACAAATATGAAACACGTTGTTCTGTAGCCAACACCATAATTCTCTATTTGCTATGCAAGTTAACATGTGATTTCACGAAACAGCATCTATACTTATCTCATTCATCTTTATCTCAGTACAAGAATGTTCAGTCAGATATCAAACTGGGTCTTTGCATGCTCAGCGAAACAGTTAATTCTCAATTCTACAATATAATCTTTTGAACATAGATCCTAGAAGTGTTTCTCACTACATGAAAAGAAATCAAATCATGAAGTTAGCATCAGATATAACAGAATAGACACATCCATGTCTGGCACTCGTGCAAATTTTTTGAATGAATCATTTACAAGGAAGAAGTTAAAAGAATAGACATAACAAACGTTGCTTCTAATCCTCCATAAGTTTTGTTAGTTTTAGACAATTATTTCCTTTCAACAACTAAGCCTTATTCCCAATACATTATGTCCCTTCATCTTCCTTTATTTCCTCCACCAAGCATCTTATAATTGATGTCCAATATGATTTTATATATCGGAAGATCACATGTTGTAAGTGAAAAGTAACAAATTCTGTTATGACCATTTGCATCTATCAACAATCACTTCCTATTACTGGGTGTAGTATAATTAAAGATTTCAAAGAGGCAAGGCATTTATCCACATGGAGAGGTTTAATCAGCTATCCTCTATGGATTGCAATATACCCGAGTGAAATGTTTCACTCTTGAGTCTATATGTTTTACACCACATCACCAAAGCTACCAAATTGGCACAAAACTTAGTTTTGTGTTTGCACATCCGTATATTTATCAGTAAGTACCTAATAAAGAGAATGGTCGCAAAATTCTTATGAGATCCTAACAGTTCATTCATCCAGCTTGGTTTCACCGTGATTATCAAGGGTTAAGAGCATAGCATTTGCTACCAAAAAAAAAAAGGAGTTGTGATCATTGTCAAACAGGAAGTGCGCATAGACTGTCACTAGCTAAATCCAAAGCAACCCGTGAAATTTTTTACTCAAAACTACAGGTCACTATAAAGCGTCTCACCTCTGCACCGTGTGTCTGCACCTGCAGGACAGCTTCAGTTCTAGCACTTACAAATCGCCACTGCAAGTGTCGATTATACAGAAGCCTCAACAAGTGTGCATCAAAAATCCGGTTCTCTCCAACCTTCCCCCTCCTAACGTCAACAGAAAAACTAAGAACTGAGGGTGCCTCCCTAAAATTATTGCTAATGGTACTAACAGCATTTTTGACCCGAGATGGACTAATTCCACGGGCTGGAGATGATCCGACAGGTGTATTAAGCTTGCTCGGAGATGCAGCTCTAATACCTCCACGAATAGGAGAAGAGATCATTCGTGGGGACGATAATGGACCATCACTCGGATACTTTTTCAATTTTGGCGGCACAATCAACTTGGACCCAGGACTTGTGGATAGGGGTGAACCTGGATCCTGCAACCTCCTCAATCGACTATTAGTTTCTTGCCAAAATCTTGCCGAAACAACAATTCCGCGAGGCCCATTACGCCCATGGGAGGCCCCGCCACATTCTTGAACTCCTGAAGTACTACCAGAGGATACACTATCCGTATCAGATGCAGTGAGATCAGATTGCACAGATGACTCGTTATTTACCGAATTTCCATCTGGTGCCTCCTTGAGAAGCTGGAAACTGCCCAAATGCGACGCGCTACCCTCATCAATCATCGGTTGTTGCAATGCTCGAATCATATTTCCAGATCCGGTGAGCTTACTTTTCTCATCACCACTACCACTACAATCCAAACTCCTCGACAATGGATTCACTAGCCGGTTCCGCGCTGGCCATCGATGCTGATCGACTGGCTTAGTATTCTCCACTTGAACTCCTCCTCCATCGCCCTTCCCTCTCGATGGAGTACTGCTCCTCCTCTCCGGCGTGACCTTCCTCACAGTACTCAAATTAGGCGAAGGTGGGGCCACCTTAGTCTTACTAACGGGTAGCGAAAACGCTTCGCCTTGAAAGGAAACAGATAATCTCCGAGTAGAAGTGATCAAAAGCTTTGTGGCAGCTGAAACCTCTGGGCAATTGCTCTGCTTGGAATCAAGATCAAGTGCTAGGGGACGCCGGCGGTCCACAGAAACAGACCTCTTCAGGCCCGACGAAGGCGTGTTCAAAACAGAGGTCGAGTTTCTCGAAACCAATGGGGAAGGATACCTTCTAGAAGAGGTGGAAGATGAGGAAACTGAAGATGCATTTGAGGTTGAAGTGGAAGTCGACGGGGACATGTATCTTGAAGAGACTATTCTCGATTTAGGCCTTTTGGATGTATTGCCTGAAACCCCATTACTATAATCTTTTTCAGAAGGCAACAATGGGAGTCTTCTTGAACACTCATCCCTGGTTTTTGGGTTTTGTGGGTCAGTCGTTGAAGCTGCTCCAGAAGCAGCAGCCACCACCATCACGGCCAAGAACACACATACAAACACAGTTATTGTGAGAATTCACCGCTCACAGACTCACCCAGGAGCCCATTTGATATCGCCATTAATCTGCAATAAAGATCAAGAAATCCCACTACAGCTCAAGAAACCATACTGAGTCATTGAAAGATTCCACATTCCTCCAAGATTTCTTCACAAGAATCGAAAAGACAATGGTCCTAGCTTAAAGAGAGAGAGAGAGATCCCAGGAAGATTTGTTATTTTTCCGGTGAGAATTGAATTGAACGGGAGAGAGATTGAGATTTGCAGAGGAGGGAGCACAGAGTCATGGGGGACGGGTACGGAGTGAATTTGGGGGGTTTTAGTTGAACTTTGAAGAGACGTTACGCTAACCATAATTAAAAATAAATAAATAATAATTTAATTAATTGATAAAACATTTTTTCAAATATTATGGTGGATTTAATGAGGGGTTTAAAAGTAATTTAATAGGTATTTTGTAGAGATTGATGGGGCTATCTCAACTCTCTAAACTCCACTTTTGAGTCCCCACACCACATATGACTTTTACTTTTTCAATTTATTTGCCCAAAATTAGACCCTTTAACGAGAATTGAACCTTTCAAAACATTTCCAATTTGATTTCAAAAATTACATAAAATTGAATAGTTCTATTCATAAAACACTCGAAGTTTAATAAGTGATTCTGGTTCTTAAAATATCCTTTACCAAACTTGACGTTCACCCTTATATTTTACCGTTACTAACTTTTTTCATATTTATTGGTTTTAACAAAAGAAACAAAATATAAGACGAGCAACTAAATTATTAACGAAGTTGTTGAAAAAATTGGGTATCCTAACTTTTAAAGGAGAAATGTGCAATGTTTATTAGAACCATTTAAAATTTACGAAGAAATAAGTCGAATTCTACCTTCGATTCTATTTCGTTTTCAATAATTACGTAAAACTAAATAATTTCATTTGCAGAATACTCGAAATTTAATAGGTGGTTCTAGTTCTTAAAATATTCGACCCGAACTACTCGACACCTAACCCCACACAAACACGATACGATTAATGAATATTTTAGTTTAAAAAATCCCTATTTCTTAATAATTTAGACAAGGGGTTAGGTTCAAGAATAATAAATTAAACCTTCTTTTCTAACAAAAGTCAAGCCTTGAAGATTTCTTTTGGCCGCAAGATGGTTTGACGGAGATTTTAATATATTATATTTTATAAATTTGATAGAAGTTAAGGGTCTTCTTGTTAAAATTAATTATTAATTTTAATCTAAANTTTTAGTTTAAAAAATCCCTATTTCTTAATAATTTAGACAAGGGGTTAGGTTCAAGAATAATAAATTAAACCTTCTTTTCTAACAAAAGTCAAGCCTTGAAGATTTCTTTTGGCCGCAAGATGGTTTGACGGAGATTTTAATATATTATATTTTATAAATTTGATAGAAGTTAAGGGTCTTCTTGTTAAAATTAATTATTAATTTTAATCTAAACTTTTCAATATTTTTTTTAATATTCTTCAGACAAGAATGGGTTGCCACAGGCTCTAAAGCCAAACCTAGGTGTTAGCAAATGACAACCGAATTAATCTTGGTTTAATCGAAAGAAAATCTTGTTTTTATAAACTAAGTTCAAATATTGGGTTAATTACATAAAAAAAAAAAAAAANCTCCACTCTCTAAGAAGCCAACACAAGTAGTGAAATAAAACCCATATTTGGTTTAGATAAAAATTAAAGTTTAATAAATTTTGATAAAAGTTGATAGATCACAAGATTTAAAATTGTGAATTTCATAAAACGCATAATTAAAATTAATTATTAATTTGGACTTAAATTTTAAGTAACTTTTTTATCTGAACCAATTGTTGACAAAATAACAAACTCGATTTTGAATTGTACTCTAGGGTATATTTAAAAAGTGTTTATAAATGATTTAAATTATAAATAAAAATGAGTGAATAAGCCCTTTTGGTGTAGATTAAAATCAAATTTTTAGTAGATTTTGATAAAAATTGATGAAATGTATAGTTAAGAAATTGTGGATTCTATAAAATATGTAATTAAAATTAGTTGTTAACTTTGATTTTGATTAAAATCTGTATTTTAATTTATGTCAAATCGGGGCAAAATAACATTGGTAAGTAGCTTATTGAGATAAGTACGAAACTAAATAAAGTCTTTTGATTAATGTTTGATTTGAACTAAAATCGCTCCTCGAATCGAAAATAATTACGTAAATAGCAAGTCCGAAGAAATTAGTGGAAAGTGTTGTGGATTGAAAAAGAGGGCAACTTGCCTCGTAACATTTGCAAGAAATGATCCTCGCTTTTAACGCCTATATGTATCTATATTCCTACCTTTGTTTCTATGTGTTGTCATCAACTTCGACAATAAAATGTTAAATAAGAGAGAGAACTATTCTTTAATTTATCCTCAACAAATCAATCAATCAGTATCCCCTCTATTTATTAGCATATATAACTCAATTAAAGGCTTTAGTTTAAAAATCAACTTCATTGACTTGAATTAGTCCGTGAATTTTAGTCGACGGCGTCACCGAACTGTTACGAGTCACGAGGGAGGCCAATAATCAGCAAGCATAAGTTGACTCGTGCATAATTAAACTATTTCTCTGTTTTATTTAACCAAGTAATTAGTGTTTCGGGCCTGATTGATGGGGCGGATAAGGAGCCGTATTTGGGCCTCGTTGATGCTCAGCAATGATTAAATGGGCTAAACAATTAAATGGATCTACAGGATGAAGGGCGTGCCCCGTTAGGGTATGATTTAGTGGGCCGCGTGACTTTTAATGGTCTCAACCTTGTTACTAAGCCTGATCCAACGGACTGAGGAGCTGAAATATTGGGCCACAAATTGGTCCATCAGAATACACACTAGAGATGGCAATGGAGCCGGTTCGAGGCGAGGCACCATCGCCCCGCCACTCCCATATCCTGCCCCGCCTTAGACGGGGCGGAGCACAGGTTTGCCCCATTTCCCGTCCATTTATTTTGTTTTTTTTAAAAAAAATTCAGTTAACTAATATTTTTTTTATTTGTCTTTAATTTTTTTTTATTCTTCACGGGACGGTTCGGGGCGGAGTGAGGCGAGGCACCCCCACCCCGCCCCGTGACCTGAGGCGGGGTGACAATCCCCGTCCCGCCAACCCCGTCGGGATGGGGTGAGAAGAATTTTTTTGCCATCACTAATACAGATGTCCTAGTGCTTGATCTGTAACAAAAAAATCAAACATAAACTCTTAAGGACTGATTTGTCGCAACCAAAACTACAAAGGCTGATTTGCAACGTGCAGAAATATAGGGACTTAGAGTCAAACAGAAAACTCAGGACCTAATCCACAAAAAACAGGAGCTTCCTGCACATACTCGCAGAATCTAGAAAACCAAGGGACCAATTTACCAAATTTAGGGGCGCGATTGTAGAAAACAGGGATTTGAGGAGTGCAATGCGTGCTTGGGGATTTGAAGGAAGATGATTAAGCTATGACAATCATTATTTTCAAAAAAATTTAATTTATATACTCATTTTTAATTAAACATTAATACAATAAAATATTTTATACGTAGATTCAAAAGATTTTCATACTTTTTAACCACATGTTGCCAAAAAATTCACTAGTTAAAACTTTATTTTTACCAAATAATAACCTTCAAACATGGGCTAAGTTAGACCTACTACCAGTATTCTAAAAGGCGCGTCAAGGCGTCATCTAAACGCGATGCGCGGTGAAAACGTCAAGCCAAGTGACTTGGTGCCTAATTTAGTTGTCAACTAAATGCTCGTCTATGCGCGATCATTATTTTTTTTATAATTCTTTTAAGTTAAAACTTAAAGATTAATTTATATTTGAAACTTATTTTTTTGTTGAAAACTTTTGAAAAAATGGATAAATTTTCTATAAATCAGTTTTAGATATTTGAATGGTATTATTTTTAATTATTAAATAAATTTTTGTTTGATTAAAAATTAAAATAAGAAACGTCTTTTTAGGCATATACAACTCTTAAACTCGCATGACCCAGAACTTGACCAACACGTATTGTCAAACATTATGTCTTTTAAAAAACTGCATACCATACAAATAAAACAATGCTCCTTCGAGAAAATATTAAGAAATATTTTGTTGATTTATTTATAGTTGGTTGTACCATTTTAATTGACTCGTAAATAAAATTCTTGGATGGCAAAAATATATTAGCGATAGAGGTTAAAGTGAAAAATTAAAAATTAATCAATCACACTACATAAATATCATAATTGATATAAAGACTGACATAATGTCTCATAATATTTTATTATTAAACAATTTTGAATAATTTTTCTATTCAATCATCTATTGGCATGTGCTAAACTTGTGGCTTTCTCCAAAGTCAATAGAACGTTCACGTTACCAAAGTCAACACACACCAACAACGTATACTTCCATACAATTCTTCAGATCGACTTGTCAAAAGATCTGCACCCATTCAATTCTTTCTTTTTTGGGGGGCGACTCTCTCTCTCTCTCGTCCTGTCTTGGATCATACAACCTGTCAGAAGATCTGCATTTCCCCAGTCAAAACTCAATTCTTTCTTTTCTAGGGGGTGAATCAATTCCTCTCTTCACTAAGTCTCAACCGTCCCGTCTGCACATGGACGACGAGGGAATAGTGAATGATGCCAAGAACCCTTCAAACAGAAAGCCAAATCCAAAACTCTC